>LYUA01000661.1:68084-79370 GCA_002093875.1 Calopteryx splendens
TAACAGTGCTAAAGAGAGTACTTCATACCTGCATCCGAAAGACACCTATTTCCTTGCAAAAATTCACTAAAACAATCTTAACAGATTGAATTTATTATTACTGGCAATGGAATATTTAGCTAATCAGTCAAAAAATTCCAGAACATTGAATTTCACATAAATGTTATGCAAATTTAAAGAAAAAAAATATGGGATTGCTCTCACCAAATTTTGGACCCAGTGCGAGGTTAGGTGTTGGTCCTGTGGCGGAAATACTCCGCTTCCCTTCACTGGTGCTGCTCGTGCTGCTGGCTGTTGACAGGGTGGGAGATGGGTGCCGTTTGCGCACAGGAACTGACGATGGTGCACTGCTACCACCACTACTTGTGGGTCCTGGCTCACACTCAGCCGACAATACGTGCAATTTATCCTCATCAGAGATCACCTTCATGTTATTCAAATATGCTTTCACTCTCCTCACCATCTGGGCCTGGAAAGAGATGTTGCATCATAAATTGTGACTAAAAACATACTACATTCATCCTGAGCCATTGAGAGAATGATTTACAACCTCCAAAAAATTTAAGATGGTCTATTGTAAAGGGAATACCAATTCATGAATCACAATATAAACTAGTAGGATAAGATGAAACCATTAAGAAAATAAAGAGATAAAATAATATAGTCATAATGTATTTCATCATCTATTGTCATTAATTTAGTTTTAATTTATAGTTAATCATGTATTTTTCCTTTGAAAAATGATTATAGTGTTTTCCTACCTCTTCAAACATTTTCTTGGGATTTGGTGTGGCAGTTGACTTCTTCCGCCTCTTGACTGTTGACCCTTGAGGATGAGGCTGTGAATGATGAGGATGTGTTGCACCAGTCGTTAGCTGATTGAGGGCCACCATTGCAGACGAAGGAGGCTGGCCACCTCTCTCAAGCATTGTCAGAAGGTCATACGGGGATGAACACATGTTGGTCAATGTTCTCACCTCTTTGGCAATCATTCTTAATTTTTCAAAGTTAACAAGTCCACCCTCAACTCGACTGTCATTTCCAAGGTGTATGAAAGTCAAATCTTTCTTCACCACAGGGTAGAATGGTATCTATAAATATGAGATACATCACAGAATTAATTATTCAGCATTCATTATTTATAATAATTAATATCAGCACATGGAGACTAACATACTGGGATCAGAAAGGTTATCAATATCTTCGTAAAAAATGAGAGATATTTTTTAATGGGGCCATATTTTAGACAAGGTGCACTTTAATGGCCATATGCTAAAAGTGAGAGCAATACTTTAGAATCTAGCATTGAATCAAGTAGGAGGGGCCACTGAAAAGCTTTGTTAAATGAAACCAAAGTATATTAATTCATAAACATTTAACACATAGAAATAGTGTAACCCCAATATAAAATGTTTCACTTGACGGTGACATTAGTTCTCTCAGCACTCCTTATCACAAACATCTGCTTTGAACAGATCATTACAGACAAAATTCATGTCACCCAGAAATTGCAGAATAACCATAGGCTATTTATAACTCTAAATCAAAGATTAAAAGTTTTAAGACAAGTGATCATGAAAATTCACCCATTGGTAAATAGTGTAATTAATCAGAATTTAGCATTCAGCTTCACATTGATATGAGAAAAATTAAAGTAGGAGAGAATATGGGCAACATTTACTCACAATAGGGGGCTGTGAATGCTCACTGCTAACCAGCTGCCTGTACTTCGACATGTTTCTAGAAGGATCCATTAGGTCTTGAAGGTCTGAGAACAGGCGAAGGTACTTGGATGGAAGTTTTTCCCACGTTTGCCTAAGACGAGAGACAGCTCCATGCCCAAGCCCAGATATGATTGCAAACATCGAGTTGAAATTTTTACATTCTTTGCATTGACCTGGAGAATAAGATTTCAGACATGAATATTAACAAATGACTAATTCAGCAGACAATATTCCATTACACAAAGTAATGTCATATGATGGCAAATACTTTACATGCATTAGCAAAATGTGATTATGCTCATTTACCAATGAGTCAAAATATTTTTTAAATAAAGCTGGGACTAGTGGGTAAACAAAATGAAATAACCAATAAGAAGTCATGCTTACGGGCAACTTTGATGAACTGCTTGATGATCTTTGAGCGGCGAACTGGGTTGCTTTCTGAACAGACTTCAGTGACCACCCAAAACATTTCCCTATTCACCAGCTACAGCACCAATGAAATGATGACACATATATTAGAATGATATCCCATTGAAATAATTACATCTCATCTATATTCTTAAAAGATAAATAGAAATATTTTCATTTTACTACTAACCTCAGCAAACTGGGACAGCATTGGGGTGCCATATCGGCTCTTAAGCTCAAATAGATCATCAACATATTCAGTGCTTTCAATCTGTCGAAATATACTGAAGTCTTGCAAGGTTAGTTGAGTTGCCACTTCCACAGCATTCAGTTGTAAAAAGTGGACTTGGCTTTCCCTTATGAGCTCAGGTGCCAACTCATCAGGTACTAAAGTTTCTGTGGACCCATTAGTCTTCAGGTAATATCTGTAGAGACAAAATATAGACCAATTTACATTAATTTATTCCTTCATTCTTCAAACGCCATAATGGGTAAAATAAAATAACATGAGAAACACGATAGGCACATTGAAATCATTATAAAATACCATATTTATAGAATGTTGACTTTTATGAAAATACAATTTCCACAGAAAAAATAGGCTAGCTCATACAACTATGTTAGGCATCAAAACATTATTAACAAACAATCAAAGTTATCTAATAAACAACAATATTTTTCAAAGTTTACTTGTATATATATCCAGCATTTGTGACCATGGCTTCCATACAATCACTTTCACAAAGAAATGGAAATGACCTTCATTAACTATCCAAAAAGTGGAAATATTACCAACATCATTTAAATTAAACTAAGATAGAAAGTAGCTTTATTAGGATTGAATTTGTCAGCAAAATGTGGAAGGCTATCACATTATTTTCCTTTGACAAATGGGCACCAATTTATATTTTTAACACGATTACCACAAATTAACAATATTTATACTTTTCATATGGACTCATGAAGGCACTACTGTTGATGATGGATGTCAAACAGTAGCATTGCCACCATAACCAATAAGCTGACAGGCACTCAGATTTTGTGGCTTTGAACATAGAATGGGTAAGATTAAAATGTAAAACAGTCTTTCAGTAATAAGAAAAAACTAATCAAATACTATTATTTACAAATTATTTTTAAACTATCCTAAGAGATTGAAAACAACATACTGAAGATCATAATTCATATTTTTTCCTCATTAAAATTAGCTGCTCATTCCATTTTACTATAATTTCAATATTAAGTTCCAGTTTTAAGGAAAACCTGGTAATACAAAATAAACTAAGTCCCAACAAACTTAGGAGAAACAGGATTTTACTGCAATAACAGCCAGTGATGGCTCTTAAAAATTATACCATGGAGTTAAGGATTCTTAGGTGACATGAACGCCAACACCATGAAAGCCAACAAATGTAAGAAACATGAAAAATAGTGTACAATAAAATTAAAAAAATTCAAATTCACAGTCATTTCTTACGCATAAAGACAAACTGATCATAGTAATAGTGACCACATTATTTTAGAAAACCTACCGACTACTAAGTCCAATTCTTTCAGCCAGGTTCTGTAGAGTGTCAGGAAGACGACGCTGTTTAATGATCCCCTGTTCTGTCACGCTCACCTCACAGAGACTGAAATGTGAGCTGAGGTCTGTGAGACCAAATTCCTGCAAAGCCAACATGACAACCTCGTGTGCCGTTGTTTCCTGCAAAAATATGAAAGCCATAAGCAATGCCACAACATAATTATAAAGAGAGCAAGATAAAGAAGGATATGATAATCCCATGATATTAATGACTCAGGTCAATTGGCCATAGGAAACCTTTCAACTCAATCAAACTAAAAAATGCTTATAGTAAGATGTAACTCTTATCTCACATGTAGCTATGATTTTTTTATCCAGCCTGAATTAAGCTGAACAATGCAAATATGAATTACTTTTCTCTATGAAATTTCAATTGCACCTGTTTAGCTTCATTCAACCTACATTTACAATGCAAAATTGGAAATTCCAAGTGGAAATAGATATTGGAAATGGACAGTGAAACACAAAGGATAGTTCTCCAATATCACCCATTGAGATTGCTGCCAAAAATTGCATTAAAATGATTTACCAAAAACAAATGGGCACCAGCAGAATGTTCTTACTCACCTTATGTACCAGAAGGTATTTACAAGTTTGATCTGGTTTGTACACTTTAAGCACGTGTTCTGGATAATCTGGTGCACAGCCAACCATGTGGTGTGGGTCCAAGCCTCCTTCGCCACAAAGGCTACCAGTGAGATCTGGATTACTCCGACTGTGGGGGAGGGTTCCAATGCCATTTCCACACGGCCCACCGACTTGCATAACTGAATTGTGGGAGATTCCGCTTCCACCAGTAAATGCTCCGAGCACATCCTCCCCATTGACTCGATCACTGAGGGGAAAGAGCGAAAGAGGTGTTGGTCTATACACATGACATACTTCACATTCATTTACATGCTATAAATACTAATTACAGAAGGAATAATTTTCCCCCTACATTTAAATATGAAGCACCCATGCATTTCTCGATGCAAACTTTAACGACTGATTAAACAGAGACTATTTAATTTTCTACTCAAGGGAAACCAACATACCAAACCCAATCTTGATGCAGAGAGTTTCTAAATGAAACATGTTTATACCTTTAATTCCTTTATTCAAGCTTTTGCACAAAATAGAATTCATACTAAATTTTTTTTTATATGTATGAACAGTAGGTATTGAAGTGGGAGTAATTTCCATCAGTTCTCATTTCTGTATTTCTAAGGCCATCAGATCTACTACACAGATACTACTTTAGGCATTGAAATATTTTTTAATGTTGTTTGCTAACAGCACATGCAAAATGTGCCAACAGGATATTTTTAATTGGTTTCAGGGAGTAGAGGGTGTGGAAAGGAGAAGCAAGAAGAGTGGGGAGATGGATATAAGGGGATTGAGAAAAGTTGGGTTTGAGTCTTTAAGATTACTTGTTTACTAAAAATTATATAAGTAGTTCTCTATTGCCATAATAGTGGTACTTACACTTATCATTCATATAAAAAAATTATATGCATATCTAGTTGAATAGGGAAAATCATGAGCACATTCTCGTTCCTAGAAATGGGAATGTGCTCAGGATTAAGTTCGATATTTCAGAGAATGTCAAATATAAAAAAAACCTTGGTGGCTAAATGGTAGAGGCCAACCCTTGACTACCATCTGGGAATCAAGAGCTCAAACAACAAGAATGTAACAATCATAAAATGAAACTTTATTTAAATAAAATATATACTGAAGACTAATTATCCGTACACAGAGATGTATTACCTCATGTAAACATGCATTACATTTCTCTGACTAAAATCTCCTCGTTTCATTTAGTTAAACCAACTTTAATCCTTAGTACCAAATAATTCTGTGAACTATAAGACTGCACATACCTGACAGCATTTCTAGGCAAGATATTAATCTTGATGAGGGCATTTCGAATCCCCCTGAATCCCTTGTGAGACGAGGATGATGACGATGATGAAGTTGACGAGGCCGATGACCCTCCATCTTTTGTTTTCCCTGGAGAGGCAGCGTGGAGGGAGACCGGGGGGAGGGGAGGAGGGGGAGGGATGCTGCCATCAGGGCCCTGGTGATTTGTGCCATTGGATCCCGTCAGAATGTTCGAGTCATCCACCGATGATAGCCTCGCCCTGGGGTCATCCTGGAGTCTTGCAATCTCTGACGCTTTCCTGCCCCGTGGTCGAGGGGAATTTTCTGGTGTCTGAAGCATTTCCTTGAAAGCTGTGATAACAAAAAAATGAAACTAATGAAACACTACCCCCCCAAAGCAATGGATTACGATTTTCGCACTAGTCTCTTCCACTAATTAAGTCTTATTTACCATGCATTTATATTGAATTATTTTGTTGATATTAACATATCCCATCCAATGTTTCTGGTTGATAGCATTTCCTGCACTGTGTGGAAACCCATTGTCAGGGTTGTCCTAAATTATTGCACTGCTCAGATAGCCCAATGCTTGGGGCCACAGGTGCTTTACATAAGCCTTCTTTTATTGCCTATCCTATGTATAGTTGATGTTGTGGACTTTTCTTAGTGTTAATGGTAATTACTAGGAGATGGGGAAATCATCCCTTCAAAGATGGAGAGTTTTGTGGAAATGGGAGATTCTCTACTTGAGAAGATGCACAATTAAAATAGTGGTGTCAAAAATGGGACCTTTGTTGATGGCAGGAAATCAAAATGCACTCTTAATTTTGTTTTATTTTACAGGATTTTTTAGAATAGTGTTGATTACTAAATTTCACAATGACTTAGATAACTAAATTTCATTTACTAAGTAGATTTTGGATATGTTATTAACAAGAATTCTTGAAATGGGATTTCAAACACCGATACACTAGAAAATGCCTATTCTTGTATATCCTCTTTTAAAATCAGGGTGCCAGGGGGTATTCTACATTGGAAAATATGAATTTGCCCTAGTACCAAGACTTGAAACTTGAAGGTTTATACTTAAATGGGAGGAATTTTTGTATCTCGGACATGAAACCAATGTAATGAAGAAATTTGATAAAAGAAGGTTCTGGTTACATTTAATTTCTGCCAGGCATGAGATCAGAATAAAAAATATAAAACCTCAAGAATAGGCATGAAGCAGTAACTTTCATGCAAGAGAATGCTATCAGAACTACATCATTCAATACTATAACATCATACAACAGTTTAAAAAAGTCAAATGATATAAAAATTACAAACATTGTAAAGCAAAGAAAATCCTGAATGTCAAAAGACTCACCTAGTAAATTCGATTTGACTGTGATGGATAGGTGAGTTGTTCCACGAAGGACTTCCAAAGCCCTGGCATGGCTAACATGCTCAAAACTCTGGCCATTTACTTCCAATACTTGATCACCTCGCTTCAGTCCAACATCCTCTGCTTTTGATGACTTTTCAACCTGTTAAATATTAAAAAAAATATTTATTACAGCAGAACCACCTTCAAAGTTTAAAATCAGCATATCCTAATGAAATTTCAGCTAATCAAGCTATGTAAGAAACCAACTTCGCGATAAAATTTGCTCTTTTTGGTTATTTTGTGCTGCATTTTTGACAATAATGCTAAATCCTATCTTGAAATTATGATATAGGAGAACTCAAAAACTTTTATTGGCTATAGGATTCATCTCTGTGATCCTCGGAGCCAAAGCTCAAACCTCTTCTTTCAAATATGGGTAAAATGATAAGAATATGTTAATTGACAGGAAAAATTTTCTTCTGTCATAGAATCTAAAAAACAAATATCCCAATATTACACCATGCAAATCATGAAAAATCCTTGGAAAAGAATGTTCTGGAGAAGAAATAAGGATGGGGTTTGAGTAATATGGGAGAAAAAAAAATCAGATTAACAGATAGCAAGTATTCACCAACCTTAGAGATGAAAATGCCAAATCCTCGTTCAAAACCCCCAAGGATTGAGAAATGAAGAACTTCATCCCTTGTTGGCCTTGCCAGTGTAACGGTTCGCTTCCTTGCTTTGGCTGCACAAGCTATGTTCAGCAGTCTTAGCTGTAAATGAACATAAAAATTATTGAATGGACCGATTTTTTTATTTGACGTTTTTTTTCATTTTATGAAATTTTCAATCACAACAGTGCAAGTTATTTTATGGACATTAGATATCTACATTAAATACTGGTAATTCACTAATCATTTTAAAAAGATGCATACTATATTATACTGAGAGAGAGCCAAAATTTCTATCCTATCTTAAGCAATAATAATGTCTCCTGAAATTTGAATGGCTCTATGGATTCCCTTCCATTCAAAATGAAATAAGTAGTGGTCTTTAGGATGACTTTTCATTAATTTTATATTAGGACTTAAGCACTGGAAATTTTCCTTGGAAATAAATTAGAGAGTTTTAAGTGGAAAACTTCAATAGTTATGTTTTTGATGCTCTATAATTTACTGGAATTCATTCAACTGTTTCTGGCTGCAGAAATCTGCCCTTTGGTTGCACTGACCTGTCCCTGCATCTTTTCTCTTTCCAGTCCAACTTCAAATTCTTCCAGGAATGCCATCATTGCTGGGTCAGTCTCAAAATCCGTGAAATGGTTATTTACCCAAAGGAGTACCACTCTCGTAACTCTGTCTTTCACCCCTGGATCATTAAACCTGTTGCAAAAAGCATAGAATACATTTAAGAAATTATGATATCGCTATTGTTGCTATAAACTGATGCTGTAAACAAGAGAACTCGAGCTACATATATACAATACACTTACCACTCTAAGAGCTGACTAGCCACACGGATTGGGGTTTCTATGAAACTCCGATGAGTGAGGAGGAAATCTTCAACATAAGTTGGGTCTATTAAGGAGTTCTCTTCTATGAGCTGCAACATGAGACGCTCCGGAGTTCCCTAAATATACAAACACAGAATGTTCAGCAATTATAATTCATGAATTAAAGGCCATACAAAGATTAAATTGCCAATGAAAAAAGCAACTAAATATGTTTAATACAAAACAATCACTCACCCTTATGACTATGTGGCCTCTACGAGACCCAGACCCATCTGGACCACCACCCCTCTGCTCCGTAACCATGACAACAGTTCCACCTTCTTCATGACGTCTTGTATTCTCCTCACCCTGATGCAGGATGCGGTAGTAGTCAGCTTGTGTGATGCAAACAAACTGGCAGTCATCGCAACGTGTTCTCATTATTCCTTTGTGATGAAGTTTGTCCATAGTAGGCGTGATCCCAAAACTAGAAATAATATTCACCATTTTAATTCTTACCGAGTGGAATGTAACCAACACACTCTCTAAATTGACTATGGCTTTGGCCAGTGTATGAAATACACTGTAAGGTTGAATGATAATCCAACAAACTTGCCAACCTAGGTCCCTAATGACTGTTATCACTATATTATTATATAAAACAAAACTAAGGTAATCCATATATAGACTCTACTTCCTACCAACTGAACACAAAAATTACATTCAACTTGTTAATATTTTTTTTCTTTACAAAAGTGGAGCAAATAAATTATTTACTTCATGGTGTAAGTATTTAAAATTGAATAATTATATGCAAACATTTATTAATTATATGAAAATTACCAAAAAAAATTATCTCAATAAATCACAGAAACACTAGAGTATGAAAAATTGAAGTAATCAAAATTTTATGAATTGCCTACACATAACAATGAAAATTACAAGAGAACTTACCTGTCACCAAGGTGAAGCTGTTGTGTTTCACCTGATGGCATTTCTACTTCTACATGTCCATTGATTAGAACACTCCAAGAGTCTAGTTCCTCTCCATCATTCATTACTATGGTCCCAGCCTTTTCCACAACAGCAAATACCTACATAGATGACAGAAATTGAGAAAATTTAAAGATTATGTTTAGAAGTGCATAATTATATTGCATATGATAAATAATGCCTCATAGGAGTTGAATAGTTAAACGGTGAATTAGGCCAATTAAAGATTTGCTGCTAAGTGTTGTTATGGCCAGAAAAAGTTTTGGGAGGTCAGGTACTCCTTGAATTTATGCAAAACACACTAAAGCCAACCGTGAGATTGGCGACTACATAATTTAAGGCAAGGTCCAAGGCGTCACCTTCTTAGAATTTATTAATGCACTTTAATTAACCGACAGAAAATACAAAAGCAGAATTTTTACCAGGCTGGCCCACACGATAATTAACCAAAAAGCTTTAACATTAGTCAGATCTATTGTTGCAAAATAATTACTTCATTTATTTCCAAAGAAATAGAGATACACATAGCGTAACTATGTTTATTTCTTCACAATTATCCAAAATGCAAACGGTGAGGGCGTTTGAAATTCCTGCGTTTCACCACTCGGCATGCAAAAAAATACCTTTTGAGACGCGAGAGACGAAGGACAAGAGACGTAGAGTGGAAAAACTTACCATCACGCCGCACAAAGCCCTTCTCACTGCAAGTGTCATATTGGTGAATGCTTTGAGATGCTGCGTGAATTCCAGCAGTGTTTCAATGTCCTCTTCCCCTCTTTCTGAAGGGTCCTTCTCCAAGCACTCCCTGACAGTGTCACGAACTGTCAAGCTCTGCAAGATAAATTAGGTCATGAGAAAACAAAAGGGTTGACAGCGACACTTTTACATCTGAACCAAAAGCAGCAAAACTTCTTAAGGATGCGAGAGGGGAAATAGCGAAATTCACTGAACTTCCACGGAATATTTCAAGAACCTGCAACTCAGCCTTACGTAAACTAAAAGATTTTTAGAATAGCGCTCTGTATTCAGTCTCGAAATTCACCTACAAGGCCATTAAAGTCAGAGATTTTCAAAACTTCAAAATATCACTAGTTACTAAACGATTAATTCAGACTACAATACATTTCTCCATTTCGGTCATTTACTTGCTTTGCAGCTTTGTTTATTGATTATAAAAATAAAACACTATATGAAAAATATATCGAGATAACTAGGATATGCTGTGAGGATGACATGGTGAGGGCCACTAGGAATATGGAATTTGATAATTAGTACTTCACTTAAATAGATGCATGCTCGCATTTAGTAATGCGAGCTAAAACTATGGAAATGTACTGCCTTCCAATTCCATGGCAAGATCGATTTATACTGCAATACAGAAAAATATTAGGTGTGCTTTCTTTTTCATTTCCCCTTCCGACTTCAACCGGCGGGCAGCTGCACTTCTTTTGGACGGTAGGGAGTCATTTTTCCCATACTTGGATTAGGAAAGTTTTGCTTGGGAAATCGTACCCCCAATCCTTAGGAACAGTCTAGGTACGGTCCTATTTCAAGAATTTCGGGGCAAGAATATTGACTCCCAAGTGTGTTTTCCGAACTGAACCTTCTAATAATTTCGTTTAACTCGTGTCCCCTTTCTGCCCCGCCCCCCCCTTATCGGGCACCTTCCCCTCTCCCCCACCATTGGGGGGCGTTCGCTACGCCGCTGATCTCCTCTTCTATCGTAAAGCCCACATCCATGGGAGGACGGCAAGGAGTGAGTTAAGCACTTAAAAAAAAAACTCTCTTGTGGCTATATCGGGAACCTTAAGCTACAGCCATCAGGGTCCCCTGCGTAACTCCATCC
>LYUA01000661.1:92800-104495 GCA_002093875.1 Calopteryx splendens
GGGCGGGTTGAGAAAGGCGTCAAGCGGGGGTTAATTTCCGTGGTGTCTCGACTCCTCACAAATCGCCCCAACCAGCCCTTCTGGGCCCCGCACCCTTCTCTCAACCGTCACCTCACAGGGACGCTTAAGCTAAGGTGGCTCAGAAAATACTCAACATGTTCAGAGGCTCATGCATAACTATGTTGTCTTTTTCTCCTCTCCTCTCTGCCCCTCTGGGCAGTCCCCCGCCCCGCCCGCCATCACATCAAGTGTCCCAGGGGCCGAACCATCAAAGTAGACACAACACCCATTCCCGAGGCGGGACCCGCGAACTTTGGG
This sequence comes from Calopteryx splendens, assembly GCA_002093875.1. Lineage (NCBI taxonomy): Eukaryota > Metazoa > Arthropoda > Insecta > Odonata > Calopterygidae > Calopteryx > Calopteryx splendens. The sequence goes on from LYUA01000661.1 coordinate 93,119, forward strand.
TTAGCAGGCGGGCGAGTTACTCACCAGATTCTCCCGACCGGAAATTATTATAAACTATTTATAAATATTACTTTGCATAAAATACAAAAATATTTAATCGTTATTTTATTTGTTTACTTTTGAATAAAATAATGGGGGATGGTAGTCTAATGAGTAGTTCGTTCAGCTACTGACCGGGGGACCCAGGTTCGACTCCAGGTGACTTTGAACGTCTCCAGCTTCCCCAAAATGTTTGACATTTCCGGAAACAGATCTTCAAGGAAAATCTAATGGGGGAAGGAACTTTTCGCTTATTTTATTTGTTAATGTGTGAATTTCACACTTCGTAGGGCTTGGTACATGGTGAGCTTTAATCTTACCTATCAAACCATTTTGGTTGATTTATAAAATAGTAAAAAAAAAATACAAAAATTGTGTACCAAACAAAGAGAAACTTTGGCCGTCCCAGCACTCACGCGTCCCGAATAGTAGCGGAGGAATTAAGCACGATGGTAACATAAAAACATATCCCTGTGAAATCCATATTTTTGACAATGTTTTCTGTTTTGTTTACAATTTCTATAATTTTGTCGACATACGATGAAATTATTTCTGAAAATATTTTGCTTAAGATAATTTTCAATTTAACCGAGAAATAAATTACGATCCCACTCCGAGCGCGGAAGGTTACTTCAGCTTCGATTCGCTACTTCTTTTCCTGATCTAACCTCGAGCGGTTGAGCTGAAGTTCCTGAAGAAGAGCTGAAGAAATCCCACGTCCAAGATTAACGCGCAATGACTCAAAATAATAATTAAATCATGATTTACTCTTTTCGAACCTGTTATATCTCTCAACAAAGCTGCGGACAAAGTTTTCTCCTTCACGGTTGTATACCGCCGTCGATACCTAACCGAATCTTGGGTTCTTTGTTTTTCCGCAGGTTCTGCTCGAGTATACTGGCATTATTCAGACTTTCGTCCATGCGCACCCATAAGAGGGTGGAGAAAGAGGGTCGGAGAGTGGTTGAGATTTAACGAATCCGCAAAGTTGTAAATTTTTTAAAGAGGGGGAAAGTTTACTCGCGTTGTCAACGCAGGTAAGATCGCTAACCCAAAGACCACTGGGAAACTCTTCAAAAACATTTGGAGAAAATAAAATTTTTCGAAGCCGCTCATTTCCCGTAGCCCGTAAGTCCTTCTAAGTAAACGGTTGCGGCAGGAACCTCGTCGATTTCTCGCGAAAAATATCAAAATTTCAGCTTTTCCTTCAGGAACACATTTATTTATTACTACTGGTTTCGCTGCACTGTTACATTATTTCTTCACGCGAAGTATCTCTCATCTCTGTGCAGTATTTTTGTTGCTGTAAATCACCACCGCAATTTGGGTCTTTTCATAATTAAATTAAAAATCAATTGAAATCAAGTATGATAGGTTTACTGCATTGAAAGCTACTTCAGTGCCACACAGGGCATTGGTGCATTAAAAAAGGACAAAAACCCAGTGTTTCATGTATAAAGACTGAAGGGGTATTACAGCACAAAAGCAGTGGAGAAAAATTACTCGCTGAAACGAACATCAGCATCTAGTTGAGCATACTCTAGTAATCTATCAAGTATTATTGGTAAACAAAACATGGCCGAAAAGCCTAGAATAGGCACGAAAACATGTGCGTCCGAATGAGGCTGATGAGGGGTAAAATAACGGCCAATATAAAAAAAAACAGTTCCCCAAAATGCAAAATTTTGAATAGGATACTTAACTTCGGTGGGGAAAAAATATCACTTAGAACTTATGCCTTAAAGTAACATATTAAGGAGATCACAGTTCTGGTGAACTTTACACCTCACGCGTGATCGATACAATAAAATAGAAATAACATTGACGCTAAAAAAAATAGCTACTTTCATCGACGTATGTGATTTTGAAGAACTGTTTTTAAGGTGAAAACGAAAGCGGATGGTAAATGCTAAAAAAAATAAATGAGAAACGAGCATCCTTTAAATAGCCGATGAATAATGGAGCGAATAAATAAAATGCCTATAGATATCCGCGAGTGCAAAGCGCAAAGGAAAACCTCCGGGTAGGAAGGATACAATACACGCACGGGATAGCCCACGAGATAAAGAGTTTCAGCGAAATAAATGTCGTAGAATCATGTGGAGCGGGACGTACGGTGGAACAAAATAGAAGAAACGTGGGATGAGAATGAATTAATACCTCGGCGAATATGCTTACATGCTTTATGAGAACAACTAGGACAGCAAACCTTCCACATTAATCTATAAAAGGTATTTAAGTTTACCTACGCTGAAATGGTTAAGAACTTCGCTTTAAAATAAACACCACTATATAGTAGATAATATTAAATTCAAACAAGAAATGAAAACCTAAAAATGCGTATAATTCGGGTTCCCAACTAACTCCATGGTGATAAACAGAAGCTCCAACGTCAAGGAAATAATTGACACTTATTTGACGAGGTGTTGTGTTTCTATTTGACTTTATTCTAATTATCGTTGTGATACGAGAGAACATTGATCGAAACAGATGACTAACTATCCCTCATTCCCTATTCCTCTCTCCATTTCTATCGATTCCAACCGTGGTGTGGAATGACCACAGCCCCGGTGCTCACCTATCCCGCAATTTGCGGTTTTCGAGTCTACTCGCTTCATCCGCGCCAGGGAGCAAATTAATGAGCGAGCATTCGATTGAGAACCTTTTACGCCAACGATCACAAATTCAACTGCGTGTGTTTTAACCGTAATAAATTTCAAGAATTCCCAAATGATGGCGGAACCGTTAAGGTTGACTGTTACTCTAGGACGATGGTCGGCAAACTATGGTCCTCAAAGGTTCGTGGAATGTTCCACGATACATTTTCAGATTCGTTATCAATGTAATTGGGATTTCTACTTAACACGGCGACCTCACGCTTGGGAACTTGACAGTCTGGCTCTCTACAAAAAGATAGAGAATGTCGAACCACTTTCACTCTTGGGTGACAACATCACAATGTCACGTCGAGATACATTTCCGTCCCAAAGTACGTCAATTAATTTGACGTCTAGCGAGCAATACAGCGCCAGCTGGTCGTCCCAAATTCGCGAAATCTTTAGGTAGGTAGAACGGAGAATAGAACTTGCTAATTAATCCCATGACACTCCCTAAACCCAGAGGCTAGGTGAAAGGAAAAGGTCTGATAAAGGCGGTAATCATTGCCACATGTAGACTACCCCTTAGAATAATGGAGGGCTGAGCAGATATCCCACCGAGTACTGCCTAAGCCCTCAAAGGTGCCACTAAATGGTCCGCTTTGCTAAAATATGCATTTACAGCCCCTTCAAATAGCATGGTACTTTTCCCCCAGGTAAGGGAAGGCCCCCATGTGGCCCAAAGAATAAATTTTTTCACCCATCAAAAACATTGCCCATATTCTCATAAATATCAGTAACAAAACGAGCATTTAAACGAAACCATCACTGTAAATTTCCATTAACTACCGGTTCTCAACGGAACCAAACTTGTATGCCTAATGTGCCACCTATCCCACTTCCGATCCTTAAGAAGGCTCCCTTCTAAAGGTTTGCTGAGAGAGTAAACCAGCCGCCAAGAAAACCGTCTGAGAAGGAAGATGAATTATACGGAAACTTTCTACAGGCCCGTCTTAGATGGAGGTCCTCGAAAACTATTTCACGTGGAATTCTAAAACGATAAAAACTCACCCATGGGCCGTCATTTCGCATTTCTTTTCATCCCATGTTAATTGCAAACCTCTTAATGAGGCCCCAAAATACTTACTTTATCCCCTCCTCCCTCTCTCCCACACTCACGGCATCTATTCTTTGCACTCTCCAATCATCTCCCACACTTCTCCATCTCTCCTCTTATCTACTCTTCCGCAATCTTCAAACCTCTACAAATTTCTCCCCACCGCCCCCCCCCCTCTGCCCCACAACAGTTTGTCAACCAAATATTTTCAGTGGGTCAACACACTTTTCATTGTCTTTGGGGTACATTAAATGAAAATTAATTTATAATTGGTAAGAGTTAAATTAATACGTAGATAGTGTAAATGATTAACGGCATTACTTATAATAATTAAAGATTAATTTTTAAAAATGCATAAAATTGCAATGCATGCACAACTTCCCAGCCGTTACTGTGGAAGTTTTACATTCCTGAGGAAAAAAGCAATATTCATGGTTTGGAATAATGAAGTACCAAATATGCACTTTATAAAATGACCTCAGCTGTCGGTCGCCTCCCATTTTAACAATTACTACTAAATATGTGTCGGAAGTTGTTCCTGAAACATATACTTCTCCCTTATATATTTATGCACACACATATCAATGGTTCCTAGGCAATTAATAACCAATACAACGCTTTAACCTTGGACTGAGAAACGCAACAACAAATGTGGAACGTATTCCAGTTACTGCGCTCTTTACCCCTTCACGATGAGAAATTCTAAAACATTGAAACTTTAAACAATTATATCTCCCAAGGTAGCGTGGATGAATATCATTCCTCGGAAAAGAAAATAATAAATCAATCTGTTTAATATTAGTTTTTAAAAACTAGGTTTTCCTTCAGGTTTTAAATATTTCTGTTTTCGAAAATATCAGCAGCGTGTCCATAAGGGCTAATGTTAGCCGGGCGCACTCCTTTTCAGCATTAAATACGAGAACACCAGCGTTAAAAGCGCAGTCGTTAGAATTTATTAAGGATAAAACTGGCTGAAGAGCTGATTTGGTGAAATTTTCAGAATAACTACAGACTTGAGTTCAGAATCACCTAATAAACAAAACAGCCTCTTATATTCTCGGGAGGAGGATTTTCCATCGAGGTGAATGGGATTTTTGGGGTACATTTTCAGACTTACATTTTTGAGATGGAACATTTCCCGCGAGGAAAACCCTTGGTCAAACATTTATTTTCTAAAACTGTTAAAATGTTAATAGTAAATTGGGCACTGTTGAATTTAACTTCAAAACTAATTCTGAGTTTACCCGTGAAAAACTTTTTAATTTATCGCTGAAAATCTTTCGAATTCTTTGTAAAAAAAAATCGGCTGCATTCCCCGTCAAAGGGCAAGAGAGAGAGGTTCTGGGATTTCAACATTTATTTTCGAAATTCAACTTAGCTATTAAATTTCAACACAGTAAATGTTTTTAACAGCTATTTTGAATTTCTACATTTTACAGCTGGCGGTTCTCAAGTGTCAAATTTTGAAATGCAACGGTAGGTGACTGAAACATGCCAACAGTAACTAACTGCAGGATTATTAGAGAGTATTTTTTTAAAAAAAAAAAAAAAAGGAGGGCACCAGACAAGGACCCGAACTCACGTCTATGCTCTCGGCGAGGTCCTCCTCTTCGTCCGAGTCCACGACGGACTCGACGAGGCCGGACAAGTCCACTTCGTCGGCGTCGAGGGAGCTCTGGACGCTCTGCATGGCGTCGGAGCCGCTGTAGGCGGAGGAGGTGTCGCTGCTGTGGGAGCTCCGGTTCGAGCGCTGGTAGAGCTCCGGGCGCCCGCCGCCCAGCCCCCCCACCACGACGCTCACCGCCGAAGAGCCGCCACCGCCCACCCCGGCGCCCGCCGACGGCGACGGCGAGGACGCGGAGGACGCCATGGCACCGGCGCTCCCGGCGCCCGAGGATGAGGACGACGAGGCGGACGAGAACTGCGGGAAAGAGAGAGAGAATTATAATTTGGCAGAAACAATACAAATGCGTTTCATCTAAAAATTACAAATGCGTTTCATCTAAAAATTACAAATGCTGAATAAATGCGTTAGGTACGTCGGGCTCTTATGGTTCAACTATGATGCATCCTAACCATGCTGAAATACTTGATATAGGTTATTATATACTTACTAAATATATACATAATAAAACTTAAAATCACAAAATATAGTTTGTACTTACTTTCAATATTAATTGAATGCTTTATTGTCGTAGGCTATCAATTAGATAAATACGGAGTATCTTACAAAATATACATAAAAACAGTAAAATTGATGCAACAAGAGTCAAAGCGATTACAGAATTTAACTATTAACAAGAGCAGAGTGGTGATTTTACCGTCTGAAAAATTAATTCGAAAAAATAAAACTATATGTCCCAATTAAAAACATAATTTAAGAAGCACTTTTAGAAAAGAGTGAGGTTAAATGAAAAAATACAGTATCTATAAATTCTTACTCAATGCACATGACATTCTCAGAAGGACTCTTCAAATTAGAGGTTTAACATCCAAAGGATCATGATATGGACTTCATTTTCTACCACTGCCTTGTTTCAAGCTAATTTCAAGAAGATACTATGTGGAGTGAATAAAAATTGAATTTTTGTCCAAGGCATAACAAAATGGCAATGCAAAAAAGAATGCTCCTTCCCACCCATCTAACTGAATGAGAAAAAACATGAGTATCCCAATGCAAGAATAAACGTCGAAAAGATACCGTAAGCATGGAGTACTAGAAGGTTGCTTCAGATAAAAATATGGGATAGTGAGTGAGGAATGAGATGGTCACGAAAGAATATGGATCGGATGTACCGGTAATAGACAAGTATTAAAGAAGTGTGCTACCCTGGTTTGGTGATATTGAGAGAATAGCTGAGAGCCGAATAACCAAAGAGATGTGTGTTGGCCTATGCTTAGGAGCTATTTTTCGCGCATAGATTATGTTGAGCGGCATTCAATAAGGTCAATTTATTGCTTCACATAGTTCTCTCGAAATTATTTAACGCTTTCCCTGACCCCGAAAAGGAACGGCGTGGTGAGTGTGTATGCATAAAATAATTGCAATAATTACAGTTAATACACATTGCACTGAGGGTCCGTTTTTAAAGTACAAGTCAGTTTATAAATCCTCAGAAAAAAACGTACGCTTAACATACAGCTTTATAGCATTCCGAAATAAAAATGCTAAATGTAAAAATAAATTCATTTTAGCTAGAAAGTTCTGTTAAAGAAAACTATTATAAATAACACACTGATTTGTAATTTGTGAAACGGAAGCTAGGCCCATCATTCTAAGCAACCCAATATGCTAGTGCAACGGTACCAAATTTAAAACTGTAAATAATTTTTTCATAAATTATCCATGAAATCACTGTGCGAGTTCACAAACGAAAACTGTGGGCATGAGGTATGTTTACAAAAATAGTGTCCAATGGAGGAGGGTCAATTTAAAAAGACTTAAAAAGATAGGCTTCTGCTGGACACGCCCCTACAGTAAGCCTTTCTTCATTTATGCATAAAGTTTCATCATGATGCACAAAAAACGTTTCCAAATATTTGAATGAAAACTCACTCTGAATGAGGTTGAGGGATTTTTCCATATTTACATAGTATTGGATACTAAGTTTATTGTACGATATACGTCAAGTCAAATTATCACACATCTGGGGGAACATATATAACTTAAGAAAATAAAGCCCGTGCATTGGGAATGCGCTATTGACTATTGATGTGCCTCCACCAGGGGAATGATATGCACATCGGGTGATGGCCAGCAATTAATATTCATCGCCAAATGTTTGCAAAATGAGGTTTTTCATGAAAAGAGATATGCAAAATCGATAGAGCGCCATTTTAAATATTAAAAATACAACGCACAAGGAAAAAATGTTCATTGACGACGAAAGGATCTGACCTGATCGATATGCCCACGGGCCGAACCCTTGGGACGCATCCACCCAGCCATGCTTTGCGAGATCTCCATGTCGAATACGACCCATTTCCCGAACACGGCCGTCGGGTAGTACCTATGTGCCATCCGGACATCGGCGTTTGCAATTCTTTTTCGAAACGCCTGAGAGATGGAACACCAATATCCCATCTCCGTAGCGGTGAAAGCTTAGCAATTTGGAAATCAAGCTTCGCAATATGAAACTGGGCTTCCATCAAAATGAATATGAGCTGTAAACACCGGATAGGTACGGACATCGCAAATCCGGATGCTGGCTAATCCGAGCCGAGTAGGACCCTCAGCTGTAGGTCACGGCTATCGGCAGGCATGAGGAGGTAGGTAGCTGTGCGTCTATGCACAGTATCAACCTGACTTACGATTCCATGATCGAAAAACCGAGACTCCAAAACATGATAACATAATCAGCTAATAACAGGGGTGGCTCGCACGGTCTCTATGTTTTTTAAAAATCTATTATTAAGATACTTATTAATCGCGTTCAAGTTTCACAAATTTCCCGAGACACTTCAATGGAATCACATTATTATTATTATATAAAATCAAAACTAAAAATAAGTATAAAATTAAGCGTTACTGATTTGAGGACCTTTATCCCAATAATGTAACACTATCTATACCTAACAGCGGAATGTATAATGTATGCGTAGTAAATAATTAACAATTATAAAATCTCCATCAGACTCGAGAGTGAAATCTGACTGCCCATTCAAAAAAAAAGCACTGAATAGGAAACGGCAACAGGTATTGGAGTCCACGAATGTTGGCAAGGGCAAATGTGGCAAGGCCTATCCTTCTATATTTGCACGCATAAACACGCGTTTGCATTTATTCTTGCACATTTCGCGGTTAAATAGGGAAACAATGAGATGGGTGTAATGACGTTAGATTAGAGGGGTTTTGCGCTGCGGCATGTTGCAGCCCAGATGCGTGAGTTACCGCGTCCCAATTGCCCCAAAGTACCTTAAAGAAATGAGTTAAATGACACGGCAGCGGAAAGACCTGCAGTCAACCCCCCTCCACCCACCATACGGTTCGGATCGTGCTGACAATATGATTTTGCATGAGCTCAATTTTACTGATGTAGATGTCCTCTTCTTCCTCGGCATCAATCCGTATTAAAATGGGAGATCCCAGTATTCCGGATATTTATCCTTCTAGGTAATCTACCTATTAAATTTAGGTTTTCGATGGTCCGCTCACGAACCACCAAGGAAATACTTCCTATTTTGCTTGCCAAACATTATTTCCCTTTTCAGTTCCTCGCACTGCCTGCCTTCATTACATCTAAAAGACTATTCCCTCCTCTCCCCCGCTCCAGTCAGCCAGTATCTGTTCTATTACGGCCTTCACCATCCCACTACGTACATCCGAATATTTCTTTAACCCATTTTTTTTACCTTCTTCGGAATTCGCCTAGCAACCTCCTCTCTTATCCAACCATATTTTATAAGACTTCTCCGCTAGTCTTCTTCTCTGTCCAGCTCCTCCTCGGTTCTCCTCTATGCCCACATCTTTAGAGGCAAATCTACGCTAATCCTCTTCGGTCAAAGATCAATTTCCTAATTCTCTGCGCATTCTGTCCGCATTACTGGGGCACTTGTTTTGCCGTCTTGTGCCTCACTGTCGGTCAGGTCAGATTTTACCGGCGTTGAGGCAACTTCCGTGAAATTGTTGCCAGCGCAACCCAGAGGGATCCCAGGGGAATTCCCGGAGGACACGGTCCCTCGACAGCATTCCACCGCGGAAGCCCTAACAAAGAATTCGGATTGAAACGGCTTTGCCATTGGAGCAGTGCCGAAATGCAGGGCAGCGTTCAAACGCAGGACAGAGGAGGGGGCGTAAAAGGCCCAGGAAAAAATCACGAAAATGCGACTGTCACACGCAAGCAAGGAAAACGATATGCATCTGACAATGACTTGGCCCATCGTGGAGAGCTATCTGATGGATTTAATCTTAATTAAAACTTCGCTGACTGCTCAAGCACACACACACACACCTCACGATAAATTTGCAGAGGATGTGAGGCTCTTGGAGGGGGGGGGGTGAAACGCACTCGACGAAGAAAATTACTCGGTAGGACTAATTACCACTCGCACTAGCAGCCCCAAGGATTCAAAACTCGGTACGGGTATAATGTTACTCTCTCACTCCCTTTTAGCCCTTCCAATGATGCGCACGCGTTCGTGCCGGATGAAGAATTCACGACCCAAAAGCTCGGCGAGTGGAGTATGAAATTATTACCGCAGCGGAGATTCTCCATCGAACGGGAGAGACCAATGGGGAACGTAGGTTTGCCGCACGCCGAGTGGAATACACCTCCGAGGAAGGTGTTCCACGGTTGAAATCGTCGTCACATGGGAGAGCAGTGCAATTTCCCGAATAACGCTCAAATGCATTTCAGACCCAGCAGGAAATCCATTTTAGACGATGCACACACGCTGGATGTAATCCGTTCATCACTGGAATAAAACGCCACTGCAGTTGTATAAGACTTGCTTGCTGGAAATTTACTCGTGTAATCACGCGAGAGAGACACTCAATACCATGGGAAATCATGAATTCATTTTCAGGGTTATAAATTACGTTACGGTCCCTTGGATCCCACTCTATATTCAAGTAATTTCGTCTACGAGGCCACAAAATTGACATTTCTAATGGCCATTTAACATGGAATCGAAGATGTACCGCAAATAATAGGTACACTAAAATTAAAAGCGAACGAGATTTATGGAGTTAAGATTAACACGATAAAAATATTTCCCTTTTATGTTCCACGAGTTCCACGTAAAACGAACTCCAGTGATGGAACATCGGTGCCCTATAAAAAGACTGCTTCGCAAAAGATTTTTCACCTTTTTGTCCCCACAAAGCCATGAGACAAGGGATATCTAAGTCTTTTTTTAAATAGGGAAGTCACACACAAATTATTAGCTTCTGGCAGGCAGACTGTCCTGTACTCCATCTGAACTCCCGCAGGAAGGCCCAACACCACAGGTTAATAACCCCAGTTATGCACGAGTGTCTCCGTTTAAAATAAGCTCCCCAAAAACTCGACCAATTTCCTCTGAGCACGATAAAATCTAAAAACAAAAGATTACTCTGATGATAGTCAAGAAATATTCACATTAAGGGCCATTTCTGAGGAGTAGCTTGTTTTTACGGTTACAACAAAATGAAAATTGAACAAGGACTCTTCTGGTGGCTTTGTGAAGAAATATGCGATACCGGCTTGCTATCATCCGTGCATGCAGTACTTCTCTCTAAAGAACCCCTTTTATTCCGATCAAATACCGCATGAACCTGCTTGCTTTTGCGCCCATCGTGCTTTTCTTGTCGAATCATAAACGAGAACAAATAATTTGAAAAGGAATGGGTAGAGAGAGAAAGTCATGGTCGAACGTGGTCGAAGAAACTCTCAAGACAAATATCGAAGCTTGAGGAAGAGAAGAGCATGCATGAAACACTCACTGTATAAAAGCGAAAGAAGAATACAAGGACAGGGCAGTATGATTGAATTCCTCGATACTTCTCACCGGCGCGGCGTCTGGTTAAGCTACTTACCAAAAACTTTGAGGATGTTAGTGCGTGAAAAGTTAATGTGGGAATGGTGTGTCACTGGCGAGGAATTGGTTTCGCGAAAACCAATTGATCTACTTGTGACCTCCTGGT
>LYUA01000661.1:106134-120012 GCA_002093875.1 Calopteryx splendens
AGAGAGGGGGAGAGGGGAAGGGGGGGGGGAGACGAGAGAAGGAAAGTGCAAGGCGGCTTGCGAATTTCAAGAAACAGGATATTTGCCGGCAGGCCGACGAACCGGGAAATTGGGTCTCATAGTCAATATGGCGAGGCAGAGGAGATAAAGGCACCGGAGGGGAAGAGCGCAATCGAGAGTCTTTCTAGACACGAAAATCTGAACGACGACGCGTCACGCGCCTCCGATCTGAGACCGAGCAAGAATTTTGCACGTCGGTGGATAAATCTCTACTTGCCACCGGCGGACGCTTTTAGACGGATTTATCGAAGGGATGAAATATTTGAGAGGAAACTTTCTGTACCAAAATAAAACATTATTCCCAAAATACAAAAAAATATCAATTTGACTCTGCAGACAGGGTGGTCGCGCGTATATTAAAAAAATATTGCTCTCCGAAAAATCCACTAATTTTGCCCACGGAGGCTAGGAAAAGCGTATTAGCATGCAAGTAACCCATTAAGGCCGGCGGCCTTACACGGCGTACACAAAACTCGAGATGTTTAAGATACTTTTACTTGATGGTGTGCGGCAAATTTTAGATGCTTCCACCAAGTTGAAGTAACTTACTTTACTTAAAATTAAATGAAGTGAAAGGTTTTTACTCAAAGCTTTCATTGAATCTTTGAGAGGAAAAGATCGGTAAGAAGTAATTGTCAAACAGAAAGAAATAATGAAACCAAGTATGCATAGTTGTGGCTGAGGCGAATAAAATGCCAGGTAGGTCAGAGTAGAGGAGAAGATGGGAGTTCTCAATCGCTGATGAACTAAAGAGATTTGGCAAGTCTTGAAATTATCCTGAAAGAAATAAGCCAGGTTGGAAACGGTATGCACACGAACACAACAGATACCAAGTTTTTCCTGCAATGCACGCCGTTTACTTTGTCTCTGGTGTCAAAATATCACAGAAAGTTGCTATGGACTACATTATACAATGACTCATTATGAATAGTACGATTCAAAAAAGGACTGGTCCCTGCTGACAGTCGGAAATAACAACATTCTTAATTATGAAGGTTTTGATGAAAAATCCATCATAATAAAAATCTTCTGTACTGAAGAGAGGAAGAAAAGCAACTTTAAAAAAAATGTATTCAACGATTTGTGACAGATGGGGAGATGGAAGTGCTGTGTCTTTCATTAAGGGGAGGCAAAATGACAGCAGGAAAATTCCATGAAACGCATGGTTGAGAAGGGAAAAGAAAACCCTCGGGTATCTTGGATCTCATGATTTATTTTAGTTAACTAAATATCTCGAGGGAATATCAGGGCTGAGTTGGAATTAAAAAAAAACTCCTTAGAATACATTTTGCCCGTGGCTACGAATGCAATCCTCCGCCGTAGAATTCTGAGATTAAATTCAATCAGAAAAGAAGTCCCACAACAAAACCGATTTTCCTGATCGATCGAGTGTAAGTCATTTGCATAATATTTTTCGGATAAGAATGAAATCCGTGACGTGGACGAAACGAAGCGACGGAACGGTTTCTTCCCTTCCTATGATCTGCAATACGAAAAAGCTCAAGGTATCTCTGCTGAAGTTAATCATACCTACCGTCTTCGGATTATTCTATTCGGCAGCATGCTCCCAGTAACTCTACATCCCGATCTAATTTTTGCTAATTATTTCACTTCTCCTAGTAACTTTATACTGCAGATACGTTGTTAAAGATAGGCAATACGGAGACCTGCTTTCACTAGCCCTAACATTAGGCGTCCTATGTATTGTCCACACAGAAGATAAAACCAAGATACCATACTCGAGGAATACAAGCGACGATCACTCTCCCGAAAAGAAACCTTGTCACAAAAACGCACTGATCATATCAGAGAAAAAACGGCAATCAAACCCCTGAGGTGAGATCACAGATCTTTCCCTTGAGTCAACGCTATCGCCGCCGATAACGCGTATTCCCTCTGCTGCACACAGTTATCGATCACGGATCTTGCAACTTACGTTACAATTATCGTTATCGATGTCACGGGGAAATTTGCAGAACGATTTCAAGTTTCCATTATCTTTTGTGCCCTCGGTTTTCCACAGGAGCTCACGTCCAAACGTAACTCAATGGGATAAATACTAAACAAACGGGTCAACGTAAACAATCTAATATCATCGTCCAACGCAGAGTGTCCCCAAATAATGGCATGTCAGAAACACCACTGGTCGGTGTATCAAGAACAGATATAAAGTTTACAAAAATACATATGTTCAAACGAATGGCAAAAAAAGAGAAAAACCAAATTGGTTAAATTAAGATAAGGCTGTGCAATGATACAGTTTCAATTACCTAATGTCCGACGAATGACCGACTTCAGAGAAAATTTCGATGATTAAATTACCACGTGCTTTTATTTTTAATACATATTTTATACCCACTAGATAAATATTTCCAATGACAGAACATTCGCCTTGGGCATGTGTATGATGGGAGAACCTTGGACATGCTTAGTCGAAGGGGGTCACGGCAGGTTAAATTCCAGAGTCCGGCAGTTAAAGCAATGATAAATCGGCGCGAGTGGTGCGCTACGACGATGCGACCCCCCACCGGGATTCGGTGCTGGCTCGTCCACGATGAACACAAGAAATGAACGAACGGATGGAACGAACCTGACCACGAGAATCTGCGATGCATCGAGACGAAAATATTCCCGACCCGAAGTTTTCGGAAGAGATATTTACCTCCGATACATCAATTCAATTCTATGTCCTCAGCGGCGTCAGTACTTAAAATGAACGACTATATTCCAACAAGACACAAACTTTTTCAATGGCAGGAGTAAGCGTATACCAGCGATATGACTATCTATCTCCATTATATCTTTCAATTTGTCACAAAATTACTAAGTCCTATGGCCAACAGTTGAAAAAGGTAAAGAAATCAATTATTTCACGTAGACATATAGTCATTAATATAAATAGATTTTCCCGAGAAAACTTTTGGCCAGGAATTTGGCCGAGGACCGTCCAAAAATCGGCTATACTTTCATCTTGAAATGTAGCAAAGGTTCCCATGGTGAGACTCTTTTGGTGCAATTCTGGGACACCCTATATGTACGTAACACGAATCGGGGCGCGAGGGTCCAGAGAGTTTTCACCAACCTGTCTTTCGTGGTCTGAGGCATCACCGCCGCCCGAGAGGCCCCTCCTGTGCTCAGTCACCACCCCCCGGTCCAGGTTCATGCCGGTGAGGGGAGGCTGCGATGAAGTCTGCCCGGTATTCGAAGATGAATTGGCGGGAAGACCCGGCCCAACTGCCGCAGATCCGCTTGGCTGGGCCTCGGCGTAGTCAATCTGCAGGGAAGAGAAGGCGAAAGGAAAATTAACGGGGAGAAACCACTATTCTATGGAATCTTAAGCGACAGATAACCATAATCATCGGTCCGGCGAACCGTAGTGTGAAAATAATTTAGGAACTCCTAAATTACAAAATTAACGGGGCTTGTTTAAAATAAACTCAGGTATCTCAAAATTGCAAATATTCCGATAGATTACACCCCATCACATATCATGAGTTGGGAAAATAATAACTCTTAAGGTAAAAAATGTATCTATGCCAAAAATGCATTCTACGAGGTTAAGAAAAGTGTTTCCGAGAGTAAATAGCAAAATAATAGCACAGCGAAATGGGCGAAAGAAAAAGAAATTTGAAAACTAGCACTAGTACTTCTTTCGACGACAAGGCCAAAATTTGAAGAAAACTATTGAGGAATACGTGTCAATCTCATTCATCCATTGAGAATTTACATATCCATTCTGAAGGGTGAATACAGACGATTGAGTTTTCAGGGCTATTAAACTTTCATGGGCTTCACATTCTTAGTCCGTTTGTGCAATCTTGCCTCCTAGCATATAAAAGAGTAACTAACTTTGTATCCAATTTATAATACTGGTCTCTAAAATAACTAAATCACCAGGAGTTGCATAGAATGGGACATGAATCCCCAACTAACCAGCATGATGAAATAAATTGCGTCAGTTCTCTGAAGTGTAATCTGCATAAATTAAGACAATTACAACCACAATCCATTAAAATTTGCTCTAAAAATTCACCAATCATACATTAATCAAATTTGACGACTTCCGGAATTAAGAAAGACGTTTTCTTTACGATATGTCTCAACCATTATCATAGACGTAGCAATCAAAGGTAATCTACTCATTAAAGGTAGGTTTTGTTACTACCATTATGCTGATGTTAGTACCAAACAGCCGTTATGTACGTAAAACGATTCACGAGAACTTCCTCTTTTTTTTCTCAAAATGTTTTCTTTTTTCAGTTATCTGTATAGTACTCTCTTCATTCCAATGCCCGCTTCATAGGCAACGGGTAAAAATGCTAATCCTAGACAAAAAACAAAAAGACCGGAGTATGAAAAAGTAAAATTTAAGTTACATGCTATTGTTTTTCCTTAGTGAAACTACATTTACAAGTATATAAAACCACGTGCAGTTAAAAACATAAAATTATTAAGAGGGAACGTTTCGATTTTAAATTTCTAACGTCTTCTAATACTATAGACATGCTAATGAAACGAAAAACGTGCTTTTTCCACATATATTTACACATTTGCATAGCAGAATATTAACATATATACACCTATTCCATCATTTTGAGGTAAAATACAAGTAAATTAGAAGAAGCACCCTAACAAAAGCACTCGTTTTGAACCACGATAATTTGCAGTCCCTCGATAAAAAAATATTTCACATGATTGAAGGTCGAACGTGAATCCCTGCGTGAATAACTCGCTCGGAAATTCGGCAAAAGATTTCGGCCAGTTCGAAGCATCGACAGCCATTCGGTTTCAAGAGGCAAGGACCATTATGCAAGCCGCCCGAAACACACAAAGCCATCCCACTCCCTCCTCTGCGAATTCAGGAGACGGAATGAACGTGACATCCCCTTTAAAAACGACGACGCGACACTCCCAATGAAAATCCCCCCTTCCCCGAGGAAGAAATGGGAAACGGGAGAATGCGTGCAATTCAGAAAAATCTTCCCATTTCCATATTAATCCTCTCAAATCCCCTCCAACTTTTGAAACTGAATTAAGAGGAGGTGGGAATCCCCATGGACTCAAAATTCATCCAACTGAAGAGTAGGATAATCACGCCAAACCTAGGAGAAATGCTAAATACACCCGAGATCACACGGAGGCCATCACGTACGCAATTAGCGTGACAACCAAGGTCTTAGATCGACTACATGCTCCGACTTTCGGAGGACTTCCTATCAAAGGCTGTTCCGAAAAGGAGATGAAATAGTTAAAACTATAAATAAAATATCCAAAACGACGATACAAACTCAACAGCTCAAACACTAAAGATAACTTTAAAAGAAAATTAGGAAAAGGCACTCGAACATGCGGATGAATTTTGCTACCTATAGGTACAGCAGGATCATCAGTGATGGAAAAATCAATATGAAGATAGAATAGATAATGCCGGGAAATATTCACATCATTATTACTCCTGGCCACAAACTAAACTAGTCTGGACATCAGGAAATGGTCAATAGAACAACATACAGATTTAACTTATATATGACTGAGGCACGGTCAATATTAGCAAGAGATGAAATATCAGAAGGGACATGAAGTATTGCCACGGAAAAAATTACGACAATTATATCGATAAATTGAAAGGCTACGGAAGACGTCCTTTAACTCGAAAGAGGATAGGATAGATATATAAGAGGATAGATAACTGTAACAAAACCACGAGAAAAAAGAAGAGGGAAATTATTTGAGCAAGTTTTCAGGTACAATAATTTAATAAAGACCGCAATGGAATAAATCACGAAAACATTACAGCCTGAGACAAGAGGCTATAGAGGTTCCAGGCGGCTTCAAGGTACTATGATGGAATTAAGAGATTGAAATTAATTACACACCTTCGCTCCCTACAAGAGCGTTAACTAGAGCTAAGTGCTCACCACCTGGGTCCTATATCTAATCTGAGAACTGCAGGAAAAAAGATTTATAAACAAATGTCTCAAATAATGACACAATGGGTTTATGCAACAGGCAAATCTTTTACTCTTGTAAACCAAGGCAGTAAATCAGTTATTTCGTGGCGAGTAACATATACCTAACAACTTCAGATAGCATAGAGCAAAATAGTCCTCTATTTGACGTTATAGCAAGCATGAAGTCTATTTCGAGTCTCGATTATATTTACCATTGCGTGGGAGTCGGATATTCGAGGATTTTGATTGATTTTGATTCGACTACAACGTTTTGGCTGCACGGCGAGTGCAGTCGTTATGGTTCTAGAGAGTAATTATCTAAGCTCAGACGTAAGTACACGTTTAAATGTAAAGCGACGAAGTAAATAGGCGATGAATCAAATATATCTAACACAATTAGTCGTCACAGTTAATTGCGCGCAAATACGGCACTGTGAATCCCTACGATTTTTTTATGGAAATATTGCGCATTGTGTCTGAGACAATAGGTCAACATGTTTTTCCAAAGAATTGAGACCCCATAGCTGAGATACACAATAGGAAGTTGGTATACTGAAGACATAGCTTAACAAGGCGTGGATGCTGGTAGCCTTCCAATATTTTAGAATCAACAAGGCTTGTGGCGTCAATTGCATTGGAATTGGCCTTCGCAAATCAGATGGAATTGCAGTAGTGTCTCTGTGACTACAACGTTGACGTTGATGGAAAATTATCATGGATTTTTCCATTCACGTTCATTCCATTCAACTGAGAACATTTGCAGTTGCATAACAAGCAGATTGATATGATATTGGCAAAAACGAAATATGCACTATATAATTGCGCCTTTCCACCTTGTTGGCCGGTAACACCGAACCCAGAGCCTGGATAGACGAAAAAAAATTGACTCATAACGACTGCGAATGCAAACGGACATTTTTTTTCTAAGCCATTTAAAATTATTCTGAGTTATGCTTTCCCTGAACAAACAGTTCCTTGAAAGACGTAATTAGCGTCAGCAAATTTTTCTACAATGTCATGGCAATGCAAATAATTCTAGCCGTAATTTCACCCCTACGTTAATTCCCAGAAACCCCAACGTAAGCGGAAGGCTTCACCCACGTCAATCACTATTTGCGCGTGATTATTAAGTAAATTCTTCCACAAATATAACACACGTAGATATTCATAATTCTGCTCCAGAAAAAACACGAATGTCAAACACTCCTATCTGTTCAATAATCTCGTGCTTGGTTTTGAAATTTTGGAGGTTCATTCAAAAATAGTAGCCGATAAAGCTAAGTGAATTTACATTCTCTTGTCTATAACTTAATTGATAACCACTGGATGTGTTATAGTTCAGAAGAAACCTGAAAATTAAGCACACAGAAGTGTAAACTTATAGGTACCTATTGTATGCGACAGACGTTTCGTGATTAAATATTACGCAACATAATATAAAAATAGAACTCGGTCATTACCTTTTGGTGTTTTCAAAATAAGACCCCAATGTTGTGAATAAAAACGAGGTTCGGGAATTTTTACTATTATTAGTTGCCATACACATTTAAAACAAGGCGTAATCGTTGAATAATTTCCCTGTGGTACATTTGATATTCGTCAAATCATGCGTTGAACTCCAATGAATGTTTTCTTCTCCACAGTGTAGTTTTCGAAAGAATAATCGTTTACGACGTAATTTCGACAGTCGGAGACGCGACCCGAGTATTCTTCTCGCCACTCTAATGGCGTTTCCTGCGATGGAAATATTTTAATGAGGGGAAGAACGGTGAAAAGGCCATAACGAACCATCCACCGCAAAACCAACTTCTGGCTATTCAACTGTCTCCCTCACACCAAAAGGAAAACAGGGGAGCAACGAAAAATCCACTTACGGTACAATGAGAGAGGAGAACAATGAGTATCTATTAATGAGACTATTAAATACCAAGGAGACCTAAGGAGGCGTCTCACGTCGAAGGATAGGCAAATGCTAAAGTCTGATGAAGCAAGATTCTTAACCGCGACAATGTTATTTCCTTTTAAGATAAACTACCATGCTGCCAGACTTTTGATGGTCCCTAATAATAATAGTCCCTAAGTAATTAATAGTGATCGTTGTTTACTAATGTTCGATATAAACTGCCTTTTACCTGAACTATTATTTAATTATCTTTTATTATCATATAACCTTTTACAAACGTGAAACTTTCCAGGTGTGGAACCCTGGGAATTTAAACACATCCTAGCGTCAGGTTTCAGGGTAGCACGTCGATTTAGATTGCTTCTTCAGCTCCTTACACTTTCTATCCCCCATCAATCCATCCGCCATTCCTGTTCTCTTCGTTCCCTTGACAGAACATTCTCCCTACTCTCATTCCCCTCCGAATCTCGCTATTTCATCTATCTACTTTTTTCTGTCCCCATGCAATGTCTCCCTTAACCTTCAATCTTCACTCACCACGCATAGCAATTTGACTCCCTCTCTAAACCATCCAATTTTTCCACCCTTCTCCAATGCCCACAACCTTAAATTTTCCAATATGCGTTCACACTCATTCCTCGAAAGAGTAGTTTTCTGAATTTTACAACTTATCGTTCCATCGAGTCTTTGTTGGCATTTCTTTTACGTGACTCGAGAGAGTCTCGCCTATCACTGCTATCCCTGTGGTAAACGGTTATTTACGTATAACGTAATTCTTTCCATGAAGCCCTACAGCTTTCTTCAAATCTGTCGAAAGCGCTCACAGTGGACCATAGGAAAAAGATAACGAAGAAGATGAACGATTAATTCACAAGACTGAGGCTACATTATTGACAAGCTCGTCAACACAATTTTTTCCCCACGATTTTAGTGGAGACCTCAAAACATTTGTTGCACACAAATGTTACCACCATTCATTAACGCTTAAGGAAATTTGATAATCTGAAAGAAAGGATAGAAATTATGAATAAGAAACACCGTTCTGTCACCGATACAGAATGAAGAACCTCGACTAAGTTGAAGATGAGGCCAAGGATTGTTTTATGTTAAATCACGGTTCGCCTTTAACGAGCAAGGGTGTTCGATAAAAAAAATCCCATGCTACACTTTCCTAGGATTTCGAACGACAAGGGTGTTTTCTTTTATTCTTCCCAAGGATAAAGCGACATCACACAATTTTTTCCCAGTGCTGGCAAATTTCACGAACATGCTTCTTTCCTACTCTGTTACACATCCCGGGAGTTTTAAATCCCAGAGGAGTTCAGCATCGAGGTCCTCTTCTCGAAGGAGGAAAAGTAGGATGTCATAAAAACGAAAGACGTCACTCAATTTTTGACGAAGAGAAAGAGAGAGATAAAAATCATCCGGAGAGGAGCTACATTGGCGGTATTCCAATGACAAGCGAAATAAAATCTTAAAGAGTGAAGTTCACACCCCAAGATTCTGAAGTCTATTAAGGAGAGAACAAAATTAGAACGGTTTTTTACACTATTTGATTTCCAAAGGTGTGAGAAAAATATACTCGCGAATAAAATTCGACACTTCTAATCACCATAGTTCATTTAATATTCAATCCACGGCTAACAATTAAACAGTGATTTTTTCCTTCGAAGTGGAACGAAAAAAAATTCAATTTTGGCTTCAAGGGGGCGAACGCCCCCTCCCATCCCCCCCCCGTTACCTTTCCCGCCCTTCAAAACTTCTCCCAGACAACTTTCCTTCATTCTCTCACACACGCGCGCACGGAAAAGAGGGAAGACGCTCAGCGCATGCTGGGAGATGATTCGGCCAGTAGATCGTCACGGCAATATAGAGGCCTTAACGACATCCGGCTCTCGACAGACGGGGGTTGGGGAACTAACCCACACCGTGCACGGCGAAGGTGTTTTCGGAGGAAAGGGGGGTAGGGAAAGTGGTGGGCGGGGTGGTTATAAAATAGCAGAACTGGAGTGGACTGGGGGGAGCGCGATTGTGTTCGTGTGTGGGAATGGACTGGTCTAAGCACATGGGATACATCATCCCACTCGGTAGGATGGGACCCACACAGAGAGAGAGAGAGTTCAATCCAGGAAAGCAAAGGGGTCCTTACGTTCAATGAAGTAACCTCACGCCCCCTCCCCCCCCCGAAGTCTCGCCACTTACATGGTTTTTGAGTAATTGGACGGAGGCTCGAGGTCAACACTCCCACAGGAGTTATTTAACGTTCGATGCTCGTCCACCTACCACCTCATTACCCGGACATGGTCAAGAGAAAATCACTCCACAAACACGCACTCGCCTTCGGACTGATTCAAGCTTAAGAATTCATTTAGTCGAAGGCGCATTTCTCGTAAAGTAGTAACCGAAACGCAAACGAGACGGGAGGGACACTCACTTTCAGGAGACAGTCGTCTTCGTGGGCAATTAAGATGATAATTATGAATGTTTTAGTCTCGCGCTGCGATAATAGCATAGTAAATAAGCTGAGATGCGATCGATCGCATAAATATTTTGATGCGGATCAAGTAAAAGCAGAATATTGGCAGAAACAAACACATGATATACGACATGTTATTTATTTAACTGTAACAGGTTAAGTAACATCCTCCACTTAAAGTGATATTCTAAAAGTACGGCCTTATAATACGTAACATCTTTAATGAAAGGATAACTACATAATTTGTCCACTATAAACGAATCAAAAAAGGTTATCAGACTCCACGTCGTGATATTTAGGTCCCTATTCGATGGATCTTTAAGCAACAAAGCGAAAAATTTACTTCATGAATTTCTTCGCACAAGGCAATCGCTCTACGTATTAAAACAAATTTATCGAGCAACCGAAAGATATTCACGGCAAACCCAGGTAAATTATTCATTTCCGTTTCCGAACTCGAAAAAAATAGAAAGTTAGGCTTCTAAGTCTCGGGCTCATTCTCATTGGAAGGAAGCGTTGGTTCAGTCATTAAAATTTCATGATGTCACTACCAAAAGCATGGAAAACGGAGTATATGCTTATGGACGTGGACTAATAGGTATACCTAGTCGACGTTGGCATTGACGAAATGTGGACTTACAAAATCGATCGTGAAAATTTACCCGATTTCCGAGAGACCAAGGGCACTGTACTGCAGGTTTAGTTTCCTCAGATCTAGATAATAAAACCTTTTTCCTCAACTCTGAAACAATGTCAACCCGAGATCCCTTTAAGCGGATAGATTCAAGAGCTGCCCTCAGAATAGCTTTCTCACTCGCATCGAAGAATACTCATTACCTTTTCGGAAAGTCACTACAGAAGACATTACCACGAAAGAAGTTCGGAAGTGGAGTGACAAAATTTTTGGTACCGCATCATCTGAATTTTTTCCTCCTCCCAAAGTGGTAGGGGACATTTATTATTTTGAAAAGATTCGATGGCGCACAGAACCTCTTTCAACGCGGGAAGACCAAGGCGATTTTCGAGCTCACCCAGTTTATGAAGCACCCACTTCGTGAACGATGGATGAAACTTCGAATTTTTTTACGACGCGGCCATAAATATTCCCTCGGGATTAATGAGCCCCGATCGTCAACCACAACGGCAACACCTGTGATTTCTCAGGATGACCTGGTACCCGAAAAATTAGCGCTTTCAGTAGCTCAGCGCTCTACCCACTGGACTACTGCGCCCCACTTCAGAACCAACACTCTCAACGATATAAATTACTATGCAAACAACTAGCGATGTATTTTCCGCGCTCGCATAAAAAAACCTGTTGAGCAAAGAGTTTTCTAGTCTCCATGCCGGTCCTATTGATCCCGATATTGTGCCTGCTTAAATTTAAACCGAAGAAAATTGCTTCGCGAATTAAATTAACATTAAATATGGATTCTTCGTCATTCTGCGGCTCAAGACCATTTCTCTCTCACAAGACATAGCGGAACGAGGTTGCGACAGCCATTATTTGAATTTCCACAATGAATTACAAAAACCAAGGTCCACATGCCGACCTCCAAAGATTTTTAATCCATAAAATCCTCCATTACAGAGTTAACACTAGACACGCACTACCAATCTGAAGCTCAAGACGGGTGGATGGAATGATTAATGAAGAAGTCCTTCGATGAGAGAGATCGAAGATAGCAACCTCTAGAATACAATGATGAGACGGGAGGAAAATTAAGCGTTCACATGCTGAGCTAAAGACAGTTTACCTAAGACAAAATATGTAGTAGGAACGATGAAAGATTCGAATAATATTGACGAAGGTAATGAGGAATTGTGTCAAACAATTGTAGGGCCAGGACTGACCTAACTCGTATTTAGAAATGTCATAATAATAGTGCTGATTTTTAGCAAACCTGCATCATTATGTAAGATTTAAACCTGAATACCCAAGTGAAGTAGAACCTAGTGTTCACATCTGCTCATAAAACAAATGTGCAGGCTTCCTTAAAAAAAACCAGATTCATGCCTTTTTTAACTTTCGCATGCATTTATCGATAGATTAGCGACTTTTTACATCTTTAAGAGACGTCTCGCCAAATAAGCAATTTCAACAGAACGTCACGAAAAATTAGAATTCAACAAATTTTATCAGTTCAAGTACATACAAATAGGTATTAACAAGAAAAATGGAATACTCTTCTGAGAGGAAATATCCCAAATGCAACATAAATCGATTCTTTACCATCGGGTTGTATCAACGAGTCGGGCATTACCTGCCACTTTTCGGAGCAGATTTGCCGTCAAAATAATAATTTGTCGACTATGACCCAGAGCTTTCCGTCTTTACCTGCGAGGGTGCATCGGGCCAAGACCGGGGGGCGGAGGAGCACGACCCCCGCCCCTTGATCGATCGCCGGCGGAGGACCACCCCTGCCAAGGAGAGCGGATCGACGCCATCCTCGCGGTGTAACGAACTGTACGACGTGGACCGACGGCGCACGGCCTTCCTCCTCTGGATCAAAAAGCGCGCCGGCGGCGGGAAGCGATGCTTCAGCATGTTCCGCGACCCGAATTCAAAGAGTAAATCCAGAAGTGTATAAACCTCACGCACTAAGAGATCCTTCGACACACGACGACAACCGAATTCTCGACGGTCCGAGAGAATGGAGGGGGGGGGGATTGGTGTGAGCACACGGAAGGGGGGATTCGGGGGGTCAACAGGCGCACACCCGAACACGCTCTCTACCGAAAGAACAGATTCCTGGAGGGGCTTCCGCAACTGCCTCCTGCCTCGCGGGCCACTGGTTCACGGGACACGGGTCCTCCTCCTCTTCCGCTTCCTCCCGCCTGCCGAAGACCCGGCGGAGATGCTAGCACCAGTACACCAGACGAATAATCTGCGGGCGGGGTCGACGACGGAGAGACGGAACTCACGCGACACTTCGCCACCTTCGGTTACGAAACCCATCTTGACCCATCAACACCGGCGGTGGGGCCGCGAAGACTCCGGGAACGTGAAATTGGGAGGATCAACCCGAGCTTTCTGACGGACGAATCACTTCCTTGCCTTGCCTTCGGCGAGCACTGGGTGTCGTTACCCGGGACTCACTCCAACGGAGAACACGGAATGTGGGTGCCGAGAACCGAACGATATATCTTCTTCAGGCACTTGAAATTGGGAGCGTGGAACTAACGAACACCACTCGTATTTTCTTTCGACTGAGGGAGGCGATAGGATGTGCGGGAAGGACCAACGGATCCACACTAGCCGGTGGGTGGTTAAATGAGGCACAAGGGGGGCGATGGAGGCGAGAGGGGGTAGGGGAGAGGAGATTTCAACGCCTCTTCGAAAATCACGCCTGCTCCCTCGAAGGACTCGGGCACCGACTGGCCTCGGCGGAATGGCGAAGAATCAAAAGCGAAAGACTTGAGAGAATGGGGTGTCGGGGAGAGGAGATAAGGAAACTTCCCACCCAGGCATTGCACTCGCGACCCCC
>LYUA01000661.1:258660-269810 GCA_002093875.1 Calopteryx splendens
ATCAACGACCAGAGGTGGTGTATTAATAGCACGAAAGGGAACTCGTTTTGATTGGTCATAAGGGCGACGCTTCCGCCAATATCTAAATGCATTAGCCTCGAAGGTTCATGGAAGGGCCTGAAAGGAAAATATATATTGAAAGTAATCGATAACATTTCCCAGAACACCGATAGGAGTCAGGCTTTCAAGGCACCGGAAAAAGGGCCATTATGGACAAGAAATTCGACCGTTTTCGAAGTTGACTGGGGCACTGACTCAATTAAGAGTTAACACTGCCATGTTGCTTTTACAATGAAAATTATAAACGGATTCCAGGAAACACATCATTACCTACTTATTCAACAATGTTTTCTTATACAGAGGCTTTCTTTATAATCATGGAGTGGCGCTCGAAATTTATACAAATTTAATAGTGCAACATGATTCCATTCATTTCCGCCAAGAACAATCAAAATACGATATGGAAAGCTAATATCACGGCGTGTTCCACCAACTAGCGAAAACTAGTATCTTAATGAAATACGTACGTATGAAAACAAATAATTACCCTCATTCGCCACTAGCAAACATTCATAAAATGCTACTAGGAAGTTTCTGGAGATGCAGGAACATAACGTAAATGCCACACCATATGTATTCAACTAAGGGGGAAATAATTCTCATTGCTTGTATCACTGTGGATTAAAGAACTATTCCATTTCTAAATAAGTTTAACATTTTAACTAAGAAACTGGTATCACATAGCGGATCTACCTACGAAACTGCCACATATAGCCATAGGGAAGTATCCCTCTGCGCTGAATTCCATTTCTTATGATATTAAAACCCTGCGCAGAGAAAAAAAATCTTCAATCAGCTTCATGTAATGGAATAGTATTAGTGAGAACTTAGTATCTTATATATATAAAGAATATCCAGGCTAAAAAAAAACGAACAACAGATACAGCACAAGTATTTCCATTCGGATTTGAAGTATTCGTAAGACTCATTCCGAAGATTGGTGGACTGGAGCCCTGCATTTTTTAATACCCAGTTTATAGTCACATTTATATAAGGTTCCATAAGGTCTTTAAACCTACGCCCATCTTCACTTCCGCGCATTATTATAACGTGGATTAAAAAAATGGAATCGCCACCAATACCAAGTACTACTTGCATTAAAATATAGAGGAGAAAAAAATGTTTCCATATTTTATTATTGAGTTAACCCATAAATATTGAATTGCTTGTTTCCCATTAATTTGACCTCAATGTCTCTCTACAAGGTATTCGAACCACGACGACCTAAATGTTTTGACGAAATGGGTTAAGTCGAATTTTCACAGAAAAAGGCATGTCTGTCTAAATACTTATATGGAAAACTAAATCCAATCAGTGTATTATTTTTCAGAGAAGGGCATCCTTCACTTAGGTTTCTTCCAAAGGGATATTCATTTATCCCAACCTAGTGAGATAAAGAAATGCGCTTACTTAGTTTGAAGGTGTCAACAGCGGCCAAGTACCTAAAATTAGAAGGGAAAAATTAAAGGTAACACAGGCGTAATTTCTCTTCTAAAAACATTAGGCTAAAACTTTGGCGGTGACGAGAGAGAATAACGAGGAAAATAAAATAATATTGCGTGGGTAATATTGGAGCAAATCACTTTGAGTTCACGCCTCTAACCCGAGATACGATCTTCCTTCTCTCTTTGCCTTGCTTCAATGCATCACACAACAACGCCAGCATCACCGACGGAAAGAATGATTGCAGAGAGAAGAAGAAACTGCATCCGCTGGAAGCTCACATAATTTTCCGCTTTGTTTATTGATTTTAATTAGTCGGGAAAAAGTTGGAATCTGCACGAAGTGTGGTAACATGGAAGTCAAATCATCAAAGGCACAAAGCCAGAACCTGCGTCCCCTCTGACCCAGAGCGCCTCGGAGGAACAATAATTAGGGCAGGCGATGTTTTTCAAGTACTTTTGACCTGGCACAACCAAAGAAATTCGCATTTTTTTCAACAGGGTAGTAGCTGTATGGGTCATAAAGTAACCTCATCAGACGGGGCTTGCAATTAAGTCGGCGCCACGGTTAAAGTAAAAATATTACTAAAGGAGGAATGTGTTGAAACGTTAGTTAGCATAGAGAACAGTAAAACGTTGAATTCCTCAATGCACGTGATGCTGTTAAGCTGACGTAACTAGTTTAAAGTGGCAGGGATATATTAACGAAACAGAACTAAAAATAAAATAATCCCCGGAAAAAGGAGCATGAATAAATACCTACACGTTGATTAATGCGGTTACCGATTTATGAGAGGAGACTCAGACAGACGAGCAACGGAGGATTTAAACGTACGTCACGATCTCGCCCGCTCTCATTCCCATAGAAAGAAATTAATATCTTTTTCTTAAATTTCTTTATCGATTAAAAATAAGCTAACATTTGTCACAAAAATCCAACCTGAAAAAGGTATTCAGGCAGTGTAATTTTGGTCAAAACGCAAATTCAATATAATGAAACCATTAAGGAAAAACCGTAACCTTTCGCTTTCATCAAAGAAACTTTTTAAGCGGATGACGGAGACTAATTCAAAGTAGGAATTACTGCATAACCTTATTTGCAAATCTATAAATGGATGACTTTTGTTTTTCGAGTAAGCTCATAATTTTGACGACTAATGAGGTTGATTTTTCTTTTATTGATGAAACATCGCAGCACCCTCGATCGTGTTTCTCTCTCAATAGCAACATTGATTATAACATTGCTGAACTTTTGCGAAGGATATAAAGTTTAAGCCAGTAACCTGGTTAAGAGTTTAATGGCTGTTATCATTATTTAAATAGAACTGACAATAACGCTGAGAATTGGATATTACAACTGCAATTCACCAAAACGTAGTCCAAAAAGCGATTGGTCGATGTGATCGAAAAGTTCTTCGACGTCATTCTAATTTTTCACTTGGTGGTTCCCTAGCAACCGGAGAATGGCCCTTTTCAACAGTCTAATTAATAATCAACGACTTTACCGTCGAGCGTCGCTGGGTTCGACATCGCAGTTCATAGAGGAGGTCAAACTAGACTTCAAAGGTTTCAATCAGCGAGGCAATCTGAAGTACCCGAATGAAAGCCACACTAGAAAAATAAGGTACAGCAGGCTGATGTCAGGAGGGGGAGCAAATATAATTACCCTCAACCAAATATGTAAATTTTCTTGAACTTCATATCTGTACCTTAAAGGAGGGAAAGCTGCATAATATTTACTCGCAATTAAAAATAAAGGGAGACTTTGAGGAAGGAATATGAGGAACTCACGCGCTTGGTTGAAAGCAAAGCGCTATTTATTTGAATGGAATATTGATATGGGACGGTCAGTCTTAGTTACCTAGTGACAAACACAATTTAATACTTTTCCCAACGTTCATAAATGTGCTGAACGATCCAAACGTAAAACCAAAGGGGAAAAACAGAAACGTTAACTACTCCAGTGAAATTCATTTTGAACGAGAAAAACCTATTGAAAACTAAAATCCACTTGACCAGCTAATGAATCATAAAATAGTGGTTCCAAACCATTAAAATTCAGCGTAATAAATAACCATAATAAGATAGTTCCAAGTGACGTAGGTAGTTTAATTGTACGTGTAACTGATCAACAATTTCACCAAGCAAAAGTATCAATAATGCACGTGTCGAAACAAAATGAAGAATTCTCCTTATCCCAGAATATGCGCACTGAGCATCCCGAGCACATTTGATGTTTAGTTGAAACCACAATAGCGCTGAATACTCACAGAAGAGAGAAAAAATTTTAATGGAAAGAAATAAAAGGCATATGCGGGGCGTTAAGGTTATTTTTGGCATTGGATACTTTCTAAATTTTCTAAGTTCTACGTTCCTACGTACATACGTATGGAATGTGTTTCACTATAAATTGGCAATATTGCTGTGCGTGGACATTTCTTTCTTTCTAAATAAATAAACGTAATCCAGTCCTCCTCCTCACAAATAAGAAATTCCAAACGACACTTCGGAGTGAGACGAGAGGAAAAGCCACTCTTTCGAAAGAGACAGAGATGAGAATAAGAAAACTTTTCCCTCGACGGGTGATGTATTTGATTCCTATGTACGTATATATGCATGATAATTACAAGGTAAACACACATATATGATATAGGTGTAAATATATTTATTTCACATCAAATAATAAATATTGAGGTACCTCATAAAAAAGGACCGTGGATTGAACGTTCAAAGGGGACACAGACTTCCGAATAAATGAGCTCCAATTAAGCAAGAGGAACTTTTCGTTTTCTCCTACGGATGGAAAGCACGGCCAAAACACTTTTTGAAATGGGAGGCGACTCAAATTAATTACGCGATTAATGACTACAGTTTTCTTAATTATTTATTCAACTACGCTGGCAGAAACTAATTTGGAAGTTAACTTTTGAGTTTATTCGTTTTATGGAATACGAATTTATGATGGTAATTAATGAATCGGTCAAAGAAAAGCACTAAGTGGGTACTGCACTTCCAAGACTTTTGAGAGACCTGGGAAAGAAAACACCCCTAAAAAAGAAAGACAGATGAAGTTCTCCTACGAGCATGAACAAGTCTTCCGTGAGCGAGGGATAGATTTCTGAGGGAAGCAAAATCGCTCATGAAAGGCGCATATTTGCGCGTAGTCGTGTGCTGCCTGACGGAACAGACGTAATGCGTAGGAATCTCGTATTTCAAATAAAATCCTATTAATAAATGAACTGATTCTTAAAAAAGTGCCATACTACCATTTACTTCCTCAAGCTTCAATTGGTTATTATAAAATGCGTATGGAAGATTATAAAGTTAATTATTACCATACTGGTTCCCACTAGTGGCCAGCTGTTCTCGGGGAATATGATCATCCAATGGGGTCTTCTAGCCCGAGTTTGAGCAGAGGGCTTATTGGATGAAGGCAACACTTAAACCAGGAAAAGGTTAGGGGAAAAATTATTGGGACACCAAGCTTTAAGGGCCCAAGGTTGCAACGGAATCTTAAAATTCTAAATTTTCGCGTACGGTTACAAATGAGTTTAATCCTCGATAGGTACTGTATTTAGTTATTTTTTTTAGTCTTTTCTTCTTCGATCCTGAAATACTTGACATACCCTAGCACACCCTCGTCTTTAACCAACGAGTAACAGTACATGAACGGGAGTGGGAATTATCTGCCAGAATGACTAGCCTAGCGTAAATTATCCTTTGAGGTACAGCACATTCATCATAACGGTGCACTGTCTACACTTGTCAGGGATATATAGGTACTGCTACGAGATCAGACTCGTAGAGCGAAAGTGGAAATAACTTCCGCGCAACAACCTCGGCACAATGGGGGGAGACTTCGAAGGAGGGTCGGGAGAAAGACGAGGGAGAAGGAGAAGGGGGAGAATTTAACGAGAAGTCGCCGATCTTTGTCCTCGACGAAGAATGAAAGCCGCGGAGGCATCGGTGGGTGAGGGGGAAGAGAGGATGAGGCACGAGGGAGGAAAAAAAATGAAATTTATATTCTTCGGAAGTCCTCGAACGCGGAGAATCGAGATATTGAAAAAAATACATGTATGGAGAGGGAGACGCCGCTCTTCGTGGAGATCGGAGAAGAGCTTTCGAGTGTCGCCACTAGGGTGACGACAGAGGGCATATAAATTCCGGGCATGGGGATGGAGGGAGACAAACGATTGTGGATACATAAAGAGGTCCTCCACGGAATGAGGTTGCTGAACAAAGCCCTTCGTTAAAGTGATTACACGCTTTCGCTGAAAACCGCGCGATATTGAGAGCTCGAGTGGCGAGCGGAGGGAGATTGGTGGTTAGGGAAGCATGACTGATACTAATGCGCTAATTATGTAATAAGGATGTTCCCGTTGCCCGTTCAAAGGGAAAGTGGATCCAATATCGATCGATAACATTTCGATTGCCGTTTTCGGCGGGGCTTAAAAAAATATAAAGAAAAGGTACCGCAATTTTAAGATTCTTCAATCTCTCTCTAACTTACCCATTCATGGGCGACGAAACATCGAAGTGTCGTATATTCAGAATGACATCGACGAATTTTATGGCTACGTCATGGCGTTCCTCTCGAATGATAGAAATAGTTCGAAAAAAGAATCTACGTCTTTTCTCAACATTTCGAGCACAGGTGGCGCCTGAGAGAAAACGAAGTAGGAGAGGTTGGGGAGTTTAACAACATCGGAAAATATCTTATTGCGACGTCACTCTCCAAATCCGGTGAACAGGCTATACTTTTTTACCGGAAGGTGCGGATAAATGCCCGCGGAAAGTGAGATGAAATCATTAGTCTTCCGAATCCCGAACATGCAATTTCTGTTAGTGAGTGCGAACTTATTATTTCACCGCCCTTTCTCGAACACTCAATTCGATGTTCATAGGACAGGAAAAGCCTTCGGAAAAAATTTTTGAAACTCAATTTTCACGATAGGCGTCGTCCCTCAAGGACACCATGACCTTTTTAGCGATTTTAAATTTGTAGCCCACCGGAAATTAAAGAGGAAAATGTATGTTTTAAAATTTGGGTACTTGGGAGTCCATCCATGCATTACTTTTAAGTATATGTTCAATCTTGCGCCATCTTTTTAAACGAGGAAAGCACATCAAAACCGATATAGTTATTCATGAGTGTGAGCTAAGCATGACAGTATTTCCATTCATTGAAATAAATAATTTTTCAATATAAAAAAAAACACGATCACAAAAGATTCCCTTTGAGGTGACAGAGCATTAGCGTGGGAAATAGGACCGATGCATCCATTTAACACTACCTAAAAGCCGATTTCGTTGAAGTTTCCACAGTTAAGAAGTCAACTCATAATTACCGTGTATAAAACGCCCCATCGAGTCTTTAATTGAAGATGGAACTTAATTCAAAAAGTTCTCCGGTGTTACCGACATCGATTATAACCATTATAAAAGTTAGCGTATTTTGGGTTTCAAACTTCCAAAGTGAAGGCTGGAGGTTCCCGGAGACTGGAACGCGAAGTCAAGGAAGGCAAAAAAAACTCTTATATGGGAAAATTCCGACAAGACGAGGATGTAGCGGGAGACATTAATGTCCCCCAGGTGACGTGAGAGAAGGTTACGCCTAATAAGCGATCGAACACCTCGAGAAGACTGTCAGTAACGAACGCTAATGTCCGACGACCATGAGGAATTGCTTTGGCAGTGTGGTTAATGGTGTGGTCTTCAGGATTTCCAGAAATAAATTTTTTACTCCCTTGTTGTATTTCGCAGGAAAAATGAAGAGTGATGTTCTTGCAATAGGTACTTAAAGAACCCAAAAATAATATTATTACTGGACTTATCGCTTGAAACTGGATCCTTATCTCACTATCCCAACAATAGCCTCCTAAAATTCAGAGAACGCTAACAAGGGATAATTGTTCAATTATTCATAATTCCGAATAGCTTCAATTTTTTCGAAAAAATAAAAAAATTAACTTCTAATTGTCACCATTTCAAACAATGTCACTAAATAAATAATCAACTCGGTGTGTCTACGTTTTATCCTGGGTGAAACTACAGTGGGGTCAGCTTAAAATTTCCAGGAATGTTTTCGAAATTCAATGATTCTTTCTTGCCAAATCCATTCCCCGACTTTTCTTCAATAAACTGGTGACCTACTCGCTCAGCATCTGATTGACAAAAAATAAATTATATTTTTCGGTTAAATGAAATGAAATCACGCGTACACATTTAGGTAGTTTGCTCAACTTCAAAAAGAAAGGCTTATCAACCCATTCGCATTCACTTAATTAAAAAATAACAGCCGTCAGCAGAATCGGTCTCCAAGGCTTATCTTGACGAATAAAAAAAATCAATTTCCTATTTAAACATTATAATCCAAGGCATAATCAATGCCTTGGTATCATTGCAGTGTCGAGAGATTAATTAGGAATTTAGAGATTAGAGAGGTAGGGTTACGCGATAAATAACTCTCTGCTGAAACAGATACGTTCAATTTTCATTAAGTTGCTGGAATGAAGATGTTAATCTCTCGCTAACTAGCCGAGAGATCTTTTCGCAGCTAGGCGACAACAATTCCTTTCTGCCCAAGGTTGCGCGGCCGTAAATTAAGAGCGAGGTGGGAAAGCGTGATCGCATCCAAGCACACGAGAGGCTAATGCACGATATTGCGGCATTTTCCCGCTTGTGAGAATCCACGAAGGACCCGTTCTAAGCTCACCAGAGTCAGTTGCCACGGAGATGACATTCGGACACGCGATCTCCCATCAGTCCGCAGCCATTTAGCCCATCTTTTATGCCACTATTTGTTGCATTGCAGTTTTTTTCGCCTAGACCCACTTTCGCGACTAAAATCCAAGGAATACGAAACGAAGAACCTAGGGGTTACTATGATCATTGCCTTTTGACTGTGGGGTAACAGTTGCTTGCGTTGTCGCTAAGCCTGTGAAATATTAAAAGGTTTAATATAATGTTTTTATTATCATTTTCACCTAAAAATATCGATAAGCAAAGACTGCAAGTAGAATGGTGAAAAACTGAAACTGCTCTGTAAGTTGTCACACGAAAGATGATGCTACAACCTAGAACAGATGACTTCCAATCCGTATACACTCCAAGGCGTAGTTAATAACATTATGGGACATTAATACCCATAGGCAAAATTATCGATAGTGAAAATATAATTTTTGATTTTATGTAACATACTGCTAGCGGAGGGGATTTTAAGGGTCGAGTTCGTAGCTATCATACTACGAGTAAGATTAGTAAGTTAATATTAATATAAACTGATAAGTAAGAGAATACCACACTCTTATCTTACTTATCGGAGCCATATAGGATGCGCGTCCAGTAGGCAGTGTGCGGGAGACTAGTTTCATTAATGACCTTGGGAACATTTAGCGCACGGGGGAGCCCGATTATATAAAAATAATTATAAAACAAATGACAAGTTTCACAACGATGCTTGCAGACACATGCATGGAATAACCAGTGTGAAGAATTATAGCACTAGGCTGAAAATATTGAAAATAATTTCGTCCGAGTGTATTCACGTCTGACTTCAATCCTTTATCTGTAGCTCTACATTTCTAGCCGATTGGGTCACGAATGTAGGGTTTTTTCAACGCAAAACTTTAATGGATATTACAGTCCTTCCTTCCCTTATCGGCAATAATCTAGTTAGAGTTTTCCTAACCCTTATCTTAATCCTCAGAATAATTAATATACCCCATTCCTATTCCCTACCCCTTATTCACTGCTGTTCAATCCCTCGGGGGCTGATGAAGCCAACAGTAACTCGCGGGGGTGGTGATGCCAACGTAGACGAAGGGATGCCATCTTGAGATTGAAGGGAGGGCAGATCTGAACTGTAGCGGGGAAAAGACGTTTCCTGAAGGTTCGTCCAAGGGGAGCAGCTCCTTCTGGGCCCAAATCTACCGGATGTGGGTTAAGTTCCTTACTCTCGGCTGCAGGAAGTTTGCATCTGGGTCACCACAATAGGCAGCGTGCATGATGGGACACTTGACGTCCAACCGTCGCGACGGTAGGAGCACACGCGCGCGCATTCAAGTCACGCCCAGTGCTTACACGCCGCCGCACGGCATGGCTTTTACGGGCCAACTGTTGCACCGCAACAAAGCGAGGAAAGGGGAGACTTCTGCACACGGCTTGCAGCCGAGGCAACCTTCGAAGCCGTCCTCCCGCACACGTTCATCGGCGACTGGTCCAGTGAATTATTTAACGGGGTCGCTGCGATGCACTCCCGGCCCTGACCAGTCACTCCCGCCGGATCCTTCGAATACTTCGGGGGACGACAAATTCCTTTCGACCGGCGCAGTCCCTCCAATGAGTCGCGACAAAAATGTGGTCAAGGAATTCTCTATAGAGAGTTAATATGCAAAAATATTGCTGACATAAGGATTTGCGAGGGAGTTTAAGGGGTCACCTTTTGAGTCAATTAAAACAGTGCACGTAAGCTGACATTGAGTCTTTATATACAAACTTGCTATGAATAAAATATCCAGGAGGAAATAGGTATCAACAGGCAAATATGAATACTGTTTTTAATTCCAATTTTCATTACAGTTTTCTGCTGGAATAATGAAATTTTGAAGGGACAAAAAGGGATAAAAGCACGGCAACGATTTTACATAAAAATTTTATCTGTTGAGACTCTCCTGAGAAAAAAAAACTCTTTTGGCAGATCCAGAACAAAACTGACAGCTAAAAGTAAATAAGGCTTGCTATGGTTGATTTTTGCACGAGGAAAGATCTCACTCGTCCCATTGTTTTCCGAAGGAGACCTCCAAAAAAAATGAGTAACGGTGCTGACTGAAAATAGTACGGTGATATCATGGTGGAAATGAAAATAAATGATGGAAAAAAATTAGACCAAGGGTATCCGCTAACTACGGAATAACGGATGACGTTGAAATTTTAAAAGGAGTCTTTTTTTCATTCTATCTTTCCCAGAAAATTTCAGTCTTACCACAGCGTTCCCATAAGGGTTGTACATCTATAAATAATTACGGGCCATTACTGCGAACATTTATCGTAACAAGGGTCCTGATATTTCAATGCCATCGCCGACGTTATCTTCTTCCTAGAAATGGATTTAATTGGAGTAGAATGTGCAAATACCTTTTAAGAACTGAAACCAACGGAACACACCCTATAGGATACACGATTTAATTAATAAACGCCCGAATACAATATACTTTCATAGAGAAACCTAAATACGATGTGTAACATTTGTGCCACATTCAATCACTAAATTGGTTGCAGCAACAACAATATTTTTACCATAAAAGAATTGGATTCAATCATTGCCCATAGGCATAGAGTGTTTCTGTCCCTTCCGCCAGAAACGTTTGCATAGATTCACTAGCTGTTTTGTTTTATTCACAATTACTCACTGTCATCGTAGCATATTCCC
Organism: Calopteryx splendens; assembly: GCA_002093875.1. NCBI lineage: Eukaryota > Metazoa > Arthropoda > Insecta > Odonata > Calopterygidae > Calopteryx > Calopteryx splendens. The sequence continues at coordinate 269,593 of LYUA01000661.1, forward strand.
GCCGAGCCAAAATAGAGAAATAAATCACAGTATGAATAGTAAAAAAAATACATTTTCCGTCGCGCAGCTTTAAATTTTTGTTGGTTGGACAAATGAAAGATACCTAGGCCACGATCGAAACCATATAGCACTCTCGGACAGAAGACGTACCGCGGGCAACGTCGAAATATTCCCACATTGCGAATCCGACACGAGGGGGGGGGGTGGATGATGGAGAT
>LYUA01000662.1:122341-135733 GCA_002093875.1 Calopteryx splendens
ATATATATATATATATATATATATATATGTGTGTGTGTGTGTGTGTATATTTACATATATATGTATCTATAACATATGTATGTATGTGTGTGTATATAATTATAATACAAGAAAACTAACAAGCGTGAAAAAATATTATTGTTTCAAGTCTTTGAAATATAATGACACAGAAGAAAGGTTACTCTCACTTTGCTTTGAATTTGCTGTGGCTGCACAACCTCCTCCTTCAGAAGGAAGATTATGAATCATCTCTTCTCATTCATCTCAGATTTTTAATCCAATCCCAAGTCAACATGAATAACATTTGATTGGTGCAACCGCGATTTTCTCAGTGGATCATTTTTGGCCAATCCGTCATTTTAGTGTGTCAAAGATATCCTTCATTCAAATGCTATACATTAGTTTTTGATGAATATACAAAGTCATTTAAGGAATTATAACTTTCGGTTGTCGTGATTGGGTTCAGCTGGATGATGATTAGATGGGTGACGCTTTACAATGTAAAAGTAGAACAGTAATTTGGCCACCATCGATCGTGCGAATAAATTAATAAGAGCGCGAGTGGGTTTTTTTTGTACGCGTGGTAAGGGAGCGAATTTGGAAGGAAGGACAAGGTAAGTGCTTCCTGAAGGGTTTGGATTCAGTCGAAATAGGAGTCTGCACCATTTCCGCGTTGAGTTATATGCAAATAAAGTGGAGTGCATGTCATAAAATAAACGATGCATTTACCTAATGAAGCAAAGATCACCTTTTCGAAAATTTCTTCGCTTCTGAGTGTCTTGGAGGGGTAATGTCTTCGGCAAAGATATGATAATACTTTAAGAAAACGTCAAGTCCAAAAATACTTTGGAGTATGGGGTATGGATTTTTGAGTAAACCCATATGCTCTGTTTTTATGATAATAGAATGCTTCGTGCTATTTGGAATAATAATATTTTCAGTTTTACAATACTCACTCTACTATTTTATTGATTCTTACAGTCACACGCCAATCCGTATGGTGATTTTTCCGCTCATTATCTAACGTTCCACCATATAAATAATTAACCATCCCTCAAATAAGCAAAATATTTTAGTGACTGTGAATATATAAATGAATAAACAACTTGAAAGAAACTGTTAAAATTTGGATTTTTTCAGTTGGTATTTTAACTAAGCATAATGCAAGAGATGTGATTATTGATGCTGTAATGCAGTCATCATTATTAACTCTCGAAGGGCAGTGCACTGTAACCGTGAACGTTGAGCCAAAAAAAAATTCATTTAGCCCTCAGGACTTTCTCTATGCCCTTCACTTTCCGTTTGTCAATCAGTCTCTATATTGTATAGCAGGGCATGCTGCAAGTCCATCTCTCGGGTCCTCTGAAATTGGTTGGGAATGGATAAGATGCTTTGATGACTTAATGAGTAGATTGCAGTTGGTTTTAATGAGCTAATTCAAAGGCCAGAATACCGTTGCTCATCTAGTCGCTTCCAAGCCTCAACGGTTTTCAAGTCTTCAATCACCCACCACTAAGTGATGTCCGTGGTGAAGACTTGAGACAAGCTCATTTGCATGGAAAGTACAGGCGACTTGGTTGTAATTAGAATATTTGAGAATTCCATAATTGGCAGTTTGGGTGTACGAACCACTCGTTTGGGAAGGTTTAAAAGCTCTCACAGGAGCAAAGTTTCATCCCTAGTTCTATAGAAATTGCATGTAGATTGAGTTTAGCATATATGTAAATGCTAGAAAATGATTTTAGGCGTCGATGATAATTTTTCAGCCAAGTCCTCTGTATTTAGGAGGCATAGGCCCTGTTGACGCCCCTGAAGTGTTTCTTGTTTCCTCCCTTCGGCTTAGTAGATATTTTTTGTAGAAGTTGCCACGGAGTGTTAACTCTCTTTTTCGGGAAAAATTAGTCTTCTCGAAATGACCCTCCCCACCGCTTTTATATTCGTTTGTCGGCAGCAAGCACTTTCCCATTGTCGACGATCGATGTGTATGTCCTATTTTTTTACTTCAATTCTTGTAACATAAAATTTGAAATTAATTTTGTTGATGTTTCATAAAGCGCAATAAAAGTATCTTTTGTCGATTTATGAAATAAGCCTTTCGGTGTCATCACAGTAAAGAATATCTCCGCTGGTGGCGTTGGCTCAAGTTGGTGTATACCTATGGGTTCTAGTCGACAAATGGCATATTTATTTCAGTGTTAATGATAATGGAAGAAATTTTGCAATTTTCTGCGAAATAACATCTTACGGTCGTACTCGGTTTTAAAATGTTGGTAAATTTTTGCATTGTGTACCATCATCAGTAAGAATTAAGAGAGATTCATTGATGAATCCTACTGGCTATAAAATGCATATTGGCCGTTGGATTCATCTCTGTATCACTCACAGCCAATAGTTCACGCCTATTCTTTCAGTAATACTTACGTTTAATAGGTTAGTTAGTTGTGGTGCATTTAAATGTTTCATGTTGACTTGTTCATTTAAGGCGTACGTTTTGCACAAATCTTAATTTAATTAAATCCAAAGCCATATTCAATGTAAAACCTGAAATTTCGGGAACGGTGATGCTGTAGGATGATCTGCAAAGATCCTTCGGAACTTGTGTATGCCTCATGTCGTCAAATAACCGCCTCGTGCTCGCTAATTTTCCTCTGATCTTAACGTCTATTAAAATTTCTTGATTAATGCCATTTATTAGAAAACCGTACTTTCAACATCTTGGTATAACTAAGGCAATTCTAAACGGGTTCCAGGTTTTTAAATGCTTCGACTCAAGGTATCAATAATGAATCATTATCACTGAATTACAGTATTTTCCAGAGAAATGTTTTTTGAAATTACTTTTGGTTTTCGTTTCTTTGCATACACAATGAAGTTTTTCTCCCATTAAAGTATTGGTAAGTAAGTGATTTTTGTACAATTTTAAGACTGAAGTTTTTCATGTGCGATATAGATTCGCATCGTTCAGAAAGGATGGGTATCGATAGTTTTCATTCAGTGCACCTTACTAGGTACTTTACGCAAGGCTCCGAGACAATTAAGCTCTCTGCATTGAAGGGTACTTCATCTAGAGTAGGTGTGGGTTCGTTTGACCGAAGCGTTGAAAGTGTTATAAACCTCGTAGGTATGTTACGCGACCTTATACAGCTGCGAATACACTGCTTTCTATCCCGCCCTTTTCCCCACCCCCCATCCCCTTTTCTACCGCCACCCCTATTACCACTCCGTCTCTCTCGATCTCACCTCAGCCCCTTCCACAACCCTCGAGCTATTTTCTATTTCCCGACGAGAAGAGTTTTACACGCTACGCTGGGTCTTGACTGGCGTGCGTTGGGCTTCGCACATATCCCTTCGCGGCCCTACGGTTTGACCCCTTCCGCTTAAGCGCTCGCCTTTTATCCCGGCGGACAAAGCGTAGGGAAGAGTGCGAATGCCCTTTCTTTTTTTCTATCTCTCTCTCCCTCCCTCCCTCCCTCCGCCATTTTCTCGCAGAACTGAAAGTTGTAACATTCAATGAGTGAGCGTTGGCGCGTAGTCCGTGCAAATGGCGTGGAGTGAGTTATTGGCTCTCTCGAGAGAGTAAGGGCGGGGGGAGTGGGTAGGAAGTCTCTCTTGCCCCCCCGCGCCCCCCTCGCACTTACTTTGCCCCACGGAGCGTGGCCTCGGGACGCACGTTTTCTGCTGTCTCGCGTGCATTTAAGGGAACGGCTCACCCGCTCATATACTCTTTTCAGTTCCGGTTTTCAATTTTTCGAAAATTCGATATGATTGCTGGTAAATTGAGATCGCTCGTTCGACTAACCTGTATTTAATACTTGAGTACACTCTTTCTCTATTCCACCCACCATACCTTCTGCGTTTGTTTATCACTCAATTTGCAGTTTTTTTTTGGAAAGTAAAAAGGGAAAAGTTCTTTCTAGAAAGCGGGGAATCAAACTTTTGGCCCGACGGCGGATAGGATTTCGGTCGTGCAAACGCTAAGTGAGTTTGTTTCCCTGTGCATAGTAAACCTCTTGTTGGAGTCGTTGATGCAATTGAGTAATTAAAGTGCTCTCCCTCCTATGTGATCGGGTGACTTGATGCCTGCCCGTTCTCTAAAGCAATCCAAAGTTAAATCTCTTAACAATTGAGACTAAAAGCATCTCATTTATTATCCACGAAATATTTCGAGCCCTGATCTTGGTTTTGACCTGTTAAGTGAAGCTCAATAAGTTAAGTACAAAATTAATTTCCATTCATGTATCGGAAAAGTAGTTTATTGAAATTTCTTATCAGACAATTCAATTGGTAATTTTCAGCCTCAATTTCTCTTTTACGAAGTATAGTGTAACATTCTGACAATCTCACTGATATTATTCAAGGAAAATTTAATGGATTAGCATTACTCAACAGTTCCATTCATGAATTGTGACCTTAAAAAATGAATTATATGAATTGGAATATTTTCATTAACATAAATTTTTATTATTTCAATGAAATATGACATCCTTGTATTAAAGAACTCGGTGTATGAATTTAATTAGCTGGATGAGCATGTCATCGACACATCTTATCCTGCAAGCCGCCGATCTTGCACGTGGCAGTGGGTGATAGGTCACCAGTCATTAATTAAATTGATTATTATTGACAATCCGTATATTTTCATTTGATTTTATATAGTATAATGTCTGGAAATATATATGTATGAAAATTATCTCAGTGCTATTCGTAATAGCGCCTTTATACTGCCAGCTAAAGTCATTTCGTAGGGTTTCAATTGTGAATTTTTAACTCCAAGGTCATGTCTGGAATTCCAATTTGAATGTCATAATAGATCAATTTGGTATACGCTTTGTGTTTTAAACAAATATTTAGTGTACTTTAAACTTCCTTGACTGATTTTTGCCCCTTCGTGGTTACTTCATTTCGAAGGTAATCCTTCGTAGCACGAATTTCTTTCGTATTCGTTAGTCACGTATTCATTTATGCCGTTACAATTTTTTATAGGTTTCTCCAGATACGAAGTTGACATTGCTATCTAAAATTAAGAAATGTATTGGACCTATTGTTTTAATTTTGTGTTGAAAGGTAATTTTAGAACGTTTTGAAAAATCAATTCGACGAGATTTAAGAACCTAAATCATAGACAATTGGGTTATAAAGCTCTCTGTCCCAAGTCAAGTTTTAATTGCCATTAAAGCTTTAAATGCTTGCTTTCGTATATCGCTCATAAACTTCTGTGAACATTCCCGGCGGCTCACCCATAAGGGTCATCAGTTAAAAAAAAACTAATCCCGAGAATCTCCCTTTCTAGGGCACCACCGTCTCAACGATTTCTCACCCGTCCGGAATGACGCGATTGCTGGGAAAGTGGACCGTTCCCTCTGGCTTTGGGGGAACTTGAATATTATGCTAACGTAATCGATTGCTCATATCAATTTAACACTTTGTCTGTAACGTCGTCCTGAAATATTTGAATCGGGAATGAGATGAAATTGATTGGAAATTTTAAGGTTTGGGAAAAATAATTTGATTTATTCAGTAATATTAATCCGGGATTTGTTGAGTGATTTTATTTGATCGTCGAGGGTCTTCGCGCAATGCTTTTCACATGAAACTCTGCTGGAGTTTGTTATTTCACCATCGAACCCTATCCCTCGATCTCTCCCTCCTGGTACCCTAACCCGAACTTCCAGCATGGGATATCAAAGTAACTAGCCATTGTAGCAGTATGGATCCTTTGATCCGTAATTCCTGTGAGTGATAGAATCCGAGTATTGCGTCAAGAATAAGGACCTTGCGTCCTCGATGAGAATACGACGTTGAAATTGTATGTTACCCTGTACATACATACACAGGGGCATACTTGAACATTCTTGAAATATTTTGGAAAGAATTTTAATTGATTAAGAAGCTTAAAGAATTACTCGACAGAAGATGCAGGCCTGGCATTTAAAATATGTAATTTCGTAAGTGATCAGTCTCATACTTTTTACACTAATTTCCCCAAGCAACATGAGTACCTCGTAACAAATAGCTTTCAAGGAAATCGTTGAACTGTGTGAATGGCAGTTGTCATTTCGATCTTACTAAATAAATGTCGAGTCTTTGTTTAGTCACACGCATATTATATATTCATTTATTGGAGACATTAATGTGATGAAAAAATTTCTTGGCGTTTTTGATCGTTACCTTATCCGATAGGGCTAGTATTTGTGTGTGTGTGAGTGGTTCCACGCCACGACAGCTTCATTCCCATGTTCGCTTCGTTGGAATTTTCTCCCGGTCGCCTCGTTCGCAGCCCTGTCAAGTCGCCTTACTCATTTGCTCCCGTCGATACTGTTTCCTAGATTAACGGTCCAGTCACAATTGAGATGACGCCTCCCGCTTGAGTAGGTTTTCGGATGGAAGTATAGGTGCTAAAACTCCTTAACAGTAAATCTTGTTGGTGGAAAAAAGTTATGTCGGCGTCCATAGCGTGTTCTCGCGAATGGTGAGTCTTCTTCTTTTAGTGTTTTGCGTGGTTTTTGAGGGAGCCTTGTTCAGCCGGGCAGGTCACCTTAGAAAAGTAGGTTACGGGATGAGATCCGGAGGGAAATTTTAATTTTGCCGCATGTTCGAAGAATTGTTTCACCATTGTTTTGCGTGTTCCTTTCTTAACTTGCTATGTTTGGGCTTGGAGCTGTTTTTTTCCTCTAATTTGAAAGTAAACATTTTTTGTTGTCCCGTGGCTACATATACGGTCGGTTGTTGAGCCCGCGCAATGGATGGATAAAAAATTAATGTTTATTATAAAAAAACAACGTATTGAGTGCCGTGATGTATCGGTCAAAATATATCGATTTACTAGCACCGTGATTTTTTGTACAATTTCTAATTTTATATTGTGCTTTCTAGAATGGAGGGATTTATTTGTCTAACTGCGGGAGTTCGTTTTTCTCACTCTTAACCAGTTCTATTTTTGTATATTTTTCTGAGGCGCGATATTTCGGTAGGTGCACAATTGAGAATCATCAATACGATATTCTTTGATATTTTGTAGAGTTCGTACTTGTGGCGCTGTATTTCTAAGTTTAAACCATCAGTTCAACACTTCAATTTAATAAATGAGTTTGACTGCATTTTTTACTAGGCCCTGACCCAGCCGGTGGATATATGGTGTACCTTTCATCCATTTCAGTATAAATTTTTCAATTATGTGATTATTTAAGCGTGCAATGACTACCGTAGCGCTTCAGTCTTGTAATCATTCCTTTTGAAATTATTGTATACCTGTGTAAATTCCTTTTTGAAATAGCTAATTTTTTTTAACTGCCGAATTTTATGACATGCGTTGAAATATTTATATCGTTTACTTCGGGTGCAGCGCGCTACAAAAAGGGATGAAGTTAATCGATATGTTACTAGCAGTAGGATAATTGGTTAAAGTAGATTTTTCATGGACTCCGGGACTAATCATTGCTACACTTCCAAGCCCGTCTACCTGACAAAAATTACCCTAGCACCGCGCATAAAAATAAACTATTCTATATTGAATCATCACGTATATTTTTTAATCTATAGACCTCAGTGAACTTGATCGCTGTCATTTTTTAAATTTCTCGATTTACGATTTAAAATGTTGCAAGTGATATAAGGGAAATTGTTAAACTATAACAAATAAGAAATAATGCATCTTATCTTCTCAAAAAGGTTTATGTACTTCGTACAAAAGTTACAGTCTGAATTAATGAAGAAAAGTAATAGGTTGCATCTCCACCCATTGAATTAGAAAGTTTTGTAGGGTGGGGCATGATGGCCATCGGTCGTTTCCTCATCCGTTTTACTCATCCCTCCTCCAACGTGGTTTTTTTACAGTAGGGCGCGATGTGACGTCAGATTTCGGAGAGCATTAAGCCAAGTATCTCACGACTGCGATTCGGATGCAAACGTGTGTATTTGAAACTCTAAGCGAGGACGAGCTGGATGTTAATTTTGGGTTTTATCGGAGTCGTGCGAGGAGGCGGCCGCCTCGGGAATTCCGGAGGAAGACGATGAAATTCAGCGTTGACGAAAAAGTAGGGAGTTGTTTCTCGCCGCGGGCAACTAAGCGAGTAGCGACCGCTGCGTCCATTATAGCGGAAAATCAACGGTTTAAAGCAGCATCGCAGCGACTCCCCCCCACCCCCCCGCTTGGTTTTCCCAAACGGCGGATATGCGCTTCCTATCCTCCGGCTTTCACACTCGGGGAGTTATTTACGGGAAAACACCTCTTGAACTCCAGTACAGGCGTGCGCTAGTTCCACTCGACACCGAATTATGATTTCAGGATCATCGGCTCTGACCCGCGCTCGGTATTTTTTTACGGCAGCCCCCTTCGAGACTAGCTTTCTAAAACCCTTGTTACACGCCCGACGTGGTAGGTAGTAGTGTGACCGAATACGTTTCGGATCATCGGAGTTGGGTACCGAATTGTGTTCGCTTTTGCATTTTGTCGTCCCTCTGCTCGCGACCGACCTGGATTTCTAAAGTTTCCGTGCTTTTTAAAATAAATTATTAAAAATGTAGAGAAATTGCTTTGATTGGATCTCGGACACGTCGTCTTTCGCATGACGAATGCGTGAAAGGTCGGATTCCCCACCATTCCCTAATGAAATGGTCCCCCCTCCCCGGTGTGGTGATCCTCCCGAGTCCACCGGCAACACTTTTGGGTTCCTCTCGACGATCATCTCCACTTTCTCTCCCATTCCGAACCCTGGACCCGCTGTCCGCCCCACCCTCGTGCTCGTCCCGCCCCCTTACCCGTCCCGGGACGAGGAAATGCTCGAGGTCAAAGGGTTTTATGGTTGCTATCGCCGGAGAGCCCCCCCGAGATAAGGCACCTTCAACCCTTCAACAGCACGACGACGCCTCGCGGACGTGGCGCAGCTGCGTACCCCTCAGGAAAGTACGGGAGAGTCATCTCACCTCCCCGGGGCCCTTTGAGAAAGTAGGCCCTCCATCCTGTATTATTCCCCTTCGTCTGAACCGCCTTAAGAAATCATCACCGAATTCCTTAATCCCTCGCATCATCTTGTTGCCCTCCCGACTGAGAAACCCGAGGTCGCATCTCCTCCCCCTTTTCCTCTCATCGCAGTTTAAAATCCCTTACGCGTAGAAAGTTGAGAGCACACCTTCGGTGTACCATTTGCACTCTTCGCTTAAACATTACTGAGGGCATTTTATTTTTTTGGGGTCATTTCCGGGTTTACCTCAAATCGCATGAGGTAAAAAGTTTTATTGAGGGCAAGTGAGACATCCTATGCATGTATTTCCAAATATCTGTTGTCCTGGAATGTTGAAATGATCTGATGAGGTCCTTGCGATGATATTTTACAATTATAGTGGTGGTAAGGAAGATACCGTTTAAAGGTAGACATAGGGCAATTGCAAAAATGTAACCAGTGGGCTTATGGCCCTTGTGGGCAAAATCTTTTTGGACTTTTGAAAACTCTCTTTACCATTATCACTAAGCCATTCTCCTTCATGATTTCTTTCGTTAGCTCCTCCATTCTTTCCACCAATAACTCCTCCCCTGCTTTCGAGTTCATCATTCTACGACAGTCCGTTCCATTTCTTCCGCATAAACTTTGTAATTGCCCTCTTAATATTGCACTTCTACTCGCAGGAACATCATTTTATAAGGAATGTTATCAAGTTTGAGTTTAAGTATTCATGAAACAGTTAAAATTTTCTTTTATTCAGAAGTATAGAATTTTATATGAATTCATTCGTAATACATTAATACCTGATGAACTCCTCATTTCCTTATTCCGTTTCTCAAATTTTAATTTCCATGCGTTACTTTTTTCGGATACTAACCTCGCCTTTTTAAATTGATGTGTATCGTCTCCATAATTTTGCTTTTGGTATAAATTTCATGAAGTAACTGGCGAGAAATGAATACCAATGAAACACCTATAAAATGGAGCGGAATAAACTATTCCCCAATTTACCCTGTCTTGTACCCAAAAATCTCGTAAAATTTTGGTTGGATGTTTCCTGTAGTAGGTGGTTCATTTCAGACGCTCAGTTGGTAGATTTTTCCTCGACGAAGTTTTAATGAGATTTTAGTCCGTTGATTACCGCGCCTCTGCCATCTGCCTCACCCAAAGGTCGTCGGATGGAGTCACGCCTCGAGCATGGTTGTTGTGTAAACTCTGGTGTTTCGGCTCCTGAAGAAACCTGTTGAAAAGTCGAAAGTGACTTATCAGAATCGCATGGTGCACCAGAGAATTTGTAATAGCAACAGAATATATGGGGAACGGGTCGAGGGTCCATAAGGTCACTTGCTAAAATGTTAGGTACAAGTCGTTTTTCTACTAACAGGCAAAAGTAGTCGTGTAGAAGCCTTGTGTGATGACATTTTTACGACAGGGCCTCGCTAATAGTGGATGAAGCCAAATTATTTTTGAAATACCGCCAATGGCTTCCAAATACACGATGCATATGTTTTCCAATCCCCTTCCTTTAATTCCTTTCTTCGTTTGGGGCCCCCATTGGGCGTTCGCTTCCCGACGGAGCCGCCCCTTACCGATGCTCGACGCATTGGCGCAGCGGCGCTTCTTACGGGGCGCAGGCGTCACCCTGCTGTGGGCGTGACGATACCGTCCACTATCCGCCCTCCCTTTCTCGCTTCTCCCAGGCTCTCTTCATCGTTATTACTCCCGTCCCGCCCACCGCTGGACCGGCGAATGTCTACGAAAAGCTTCCATTTTAGAAAGTCTCCAAGCACTCCTCAACCTGATGGGCTAAGCTGGAGAACTTTTAAGGAGAGCGAATTTTATGCGACTTGAATTTTGTGCTGTCATTGTGATTCCCTAAATCGCGGTTGTCTGTTCCTGATTTATAAAGTTCTACATCGTTCATTATTTTGTATTTATTAGCGTAATTCCGGGTTTTGTGTTAATGCAAAATTTGTTTGATTTCATCTTGAAAAAAATAATATATTCAGCTCTTTAAGCAAACTTTTATTGTCGTGTCTGATTTAAGGGTAGTAATTTTTTTTCTCAAAGAGATGCCTCGGGGGTCTGTGTCGGATTTTATAGAACTTCTAGTAAGAAAATGAGTAACAAGAGTGAGAGTTAATACTTGCACCACAAACAATACTTGTGACCCCGAGCCCATTCGAACTTGCCGTCGATCCTCCGAACCAATATATGTAGTTTAAGAAGGATGATGAAGCTACAAAAATCGGCCACACACCATGCATATGTAGTTTTTTTCAGGTAGCAAGATTTCCTCTTTCGTGTCTATTCTGTCTTTCTTGATCATTAGATTCCCGTTAGTATTTTTTGCTGATTGATATATCTTGGTATTGCAATTCGAGATAAAAATGAACCAGCAAAGTTTTCTTTTTTTCTGCTCTATATATTCTTTGAACTCCAGGAATTTATCATCTCTGTTGTGCTTGCGTCGATGTCTAACCACAGCCAATTCTTGGGCGTCTTGTTGGTGAAAGGGGAAGGAAAATACAGAGGAAATAATAGAAAATTTATGGAAGTAGGATGGAAATTGACCTATGCATAACCTCTTGAATTATTCTCATTTAAAATTTTCACAAATATGCGACTATTGCCACCTCCAAATTGTAAGTGCATTTCGTTTTTCTGTTAATCCTGGGAATTAAAAGTACCCGTCATTCCCTTATACTCTGCCAGGTTGTTTTTGTATCTTCAGCTCCAATTTTTTTCATCTTATTTTCAGTTTGATAAGTGTTACAATAAATCTTTCCACGTGCCAAATGTGGTTTGGATTCCCGAGGTTGCTCACCTTTAGGCTACCTATAGAGTCACTGTGATTTTTAGATATACGGGTCAAAATGTAGGGCGATGGGGCTTTCGCCGGTGGGTGATTTAGCTCGTCGGTGCCACTTTTCGATTATTTTAGCATGTTAACTCCTTTGATGGATTTGTAGGAGCTCTCCATTAACATCTATCATCCGCCTACCTTTTCCGGTCTGTTTAGTTCTCCGTATCGGTAGGCATATTTGATAATGCTTCACATTTAGTGTGCTGACCGCGTCAATCGTCATTTTTCCCCTTCATTCAGACATTCTCCTCGGACCATTTACCTATTCCATTGTCATTTATATGCCAATTACTCATTACATATCCGTAAAGATACATTAATAATTGTATTGGAAACTTGTAAATTCGGAAACTTAGGGTTACAAATCTTCCACTCTTGAATAATGTAGGTAAATGAGCGTTACCTTTAGTGTAACATTATGGCGAATTACATCAAGTCATAGTTTCTCTTTAATTTGTATCCTATTCACTCATAAACCTTCATATTGTAATAGTTCTTGTGGATAATAATGAAGACAGTTCACCAAATCTTATTCTGCGAGTGCTAATCTGATTTAAATGTATTTACCAGTGGTCTCGCAGAAAAATTCCGGAGTTGACCGCTAATCACCTTGCTTTATCGTAATCCTACAGGAAATTCATATGAATTCCACGTCTGTATTCTATAATGAGAAAAGTATTTCGATTAGTTTTATTTTGAAGAAATATTTTCACCTATTGGTTCCAACTTATGGGTGTCGTCTCTCATAGGAGGAAGTTAGCATATTTCTTAGGAATGGGGGAACGTATGAGAGATATAATTTTTATTCTCGTTATAACAGTTGACAAGAACGAGGTTTTGAAAGTATATCAAGTCCTAGGCGTTCACATCATTAACGAAAATAATTTCACTCAATTTGATTGGCGTAGAAATTCCATTCCGCTTATATATATTTAAATAACCAAATTTTCACCGGTATTTGGGTCGTCTTCTGAAAAGTGCAGTGTGCCTAATTCTTCAACCAGATGTTTTCCTAAATCTCTGACGTTCTCGTTCGTCCGTTCGTACTTCTTCAGTCGTTGCTTATTGTGTGAGTAAAATTTTTCCCCACGCCAATGGAAAATATTACTATTCGTCACGCTACGTGAAACCGTCTTCCCCATTGAAGTTGTGTTACATCATAATAATTTCGAACGCGTCTCGTATCGGCTTGAGGATCTATAGACGGTATCGTCTATCGTCACCTAAGGTCTGGCGATATTACCGATTTATGCCAGATTTAACCTTGAAGAGAGGTAATTTTGAATCCCCGTGTCGATGGGAGAAGTCTTTTAAAATGATTTATCATTCTTAGCATCTTTATTTAGCATCTTTTATTTCGTCTACGGAAACGTATCATTTTGTTGTTGTGTGTGTGTTTTGAATCAAGCCTGCGTTCTACAAATGAGCGGGGCAAGTCTGCTCATCCCCGTGGTCCGGGTGGGATCTCACCTCCCCTCTCGTTAAAACGAAAGGCGTGAGATTTCCGTGTTTGCGTTTTGTCGCTTTCCCTCGTGCACGTCGCACCCTGTTGGTGTCGCCCACCTCGCCAAGCCAATCACCCTCTCC
>LYUA01000662.1:156376-168237 GCA_002093875.1 Calopteryx splendens
AGGTGTTGGTCTTTTTTAGCGTTTGCAGAATGTGAAAGTCGAGGAATTTCTAAAAAAATGTATGTAAATGTAATGGAATTCAAGAGAGATCTGGAATGTTAAGAATGGGAACCGGTAACCAAAATCAAGTTTTGTTATTTGATAAATCGTCATTGGTTTCGATACTTTAATTTGTATATCACTGAAAACGCATACTCATAAATGTAGTTACCACTGTCCAAGATCATTATAGTAATCAACCCGAAGGTTGGTTTGGTTGGTGAGGGTAGAACTCATCCATTACTAAGAACAACGGCGTGTGATATTCACATAACAGGGTAGGGGGTCAGTTCCTTACCCTGTGCCGCCTGCGATTTCCCAGGATGACCTTGTACCCGAAAAATCATTACAAATGTTACACAGCTTGGGTGAAGCTGAGGTTGCCCAGAGGCGTCCACCGGAATCGAACTCGAAACCTCCGGTNNGCTGAGGTTGCCCAGAGGCGTCCACCGGAATCGAACTCGAAACCTCCGGTTGGTAACTCAACTCTACCCACTGGCTACCGCGCCCCACTTTTTGTTTCAGCTTCGTAATGGAAATGAATCCATAAAATACTGTAGTTAGTGTTTGAAGAGCTTAGAATCGATCATATCTCTGTACGCTATGTGTACCATGACGTATCTCAATCAAAGGCTTGATGTTAATGAGCAAAACATACCGTTTATTACAGCGTAGTTTTCATCCCATTCTTTTTTCCTGCCTCCCGAGTATTTTTAATGCCGTTTCAAATATTCTTGGATAGGCACCAGAATAGAAACGTCTGTTTTTTCAGGTAAAAACTTAGCGTTAACCGTGGTTAATTATGCTACAGATGTTTTACAACTACTTGGTTCCTTCTTAAACTTCCACTTAATTCTGTCTTTGCTCTGCATTTTATTGGTCGTCTGGAAAGGCCCCGTGGCGTCTCAACAACCTTAAGCATTCATTGTGTATCTATAAAGCACTATCCATTTATGGAGGTTCTATTTCCATTTTAGTTTACCATTGAGGAAAATCTTCCTCAATTGGGCTGAATTGCATTCCTATAGTAAACTAAGAAGGAAATGTCTCAAGTTTTCTCGAGGATAGCAATGATTATGTTGAGGTGGTTTTCGCTGCTTATGGGCCATTATGTGACACAACCGTTCTCTCGAGCGTTTCAGCGAGCGTCATCGGAAGCCAAGCTGAAAGCGTTCGATGCAACGCGAAACAAATATTGATCCACATCATTTCTCATACGCAGCAAAAATCATAAGCCAGCTTAGCATCATCAAATAGCTGCTTAATCCTATCTTCTAGAATAGTTTTGAATATTGAAAAACCTCGTACGTTTTGTTGCAGTCTGGATATTCAGGTGCTAAATCATTCTTTGCAATAATGTTAGAATTTAGCTCTTTAATGCCATTGTACTACTAAAGTACTTTGCCCACTGCATTGCGTGAAGTAACGAGGTATTTGTATTGCGATATAGTGATGGAAGTAAACAAGGAGGCATGGAGTCGTTTTCGTCTAACTCGAAATCTCTTGACGTGACCCCGGAATTGTAATCACGTGCAGAAATTAATAGATATTAAGGTATTTGGGAGAAAGTTTTAACATTTGTCCGGTGATGGCATATTTTCAGTTTCACAAAATGACATGACAAGATCCTTTTGTTTGTAACAGACGCTTTAAAGGAAAATGGCAAATACACTGCTGATTTAAACGCTTCAGTCACATATAGGTATTAATACAAGTTTGCGTGGCCATCTCGAAAGCCACGAAGTGCAATCGCGACGCATCCGTCATCTTTATTCCATAATATCGGTTATAGTAGCGTGGGCGTTGGCAGTGGGCTCGCCATTGGGGGAGAGAGAGCTTTCATTCTCCCGGTTTCACCCTTCAATTTCCCTCTCTCCCCCACCGTCTCCATGGAGACCGCAAGAGAGGATTTCTTGTAACAATGCACGGGGGTGTCGGGGGCGTCTGCGCTAGTCGATAATCCTTGCGGTGAAATTCTCGTGTAGTTTCTTCCCATCGGCCGCTTCGAGTCTACTGCACGTCTGGTATCTATTTATCTTTATCTCCTAACACGAAAAGCAAATGTAAAAAGATATGCGGCGGAAAAACATTTTGGAAAGCGTCCCACCAATCTAGTTTATCCTTTGAAACTTGTTTGTAAATAGAGTGCCGAGAGAATTTCAAAATTGAAACTTGCTCATCGGTAGGAGTAATAAAGATGAAAGAATCTTTTTAAAAACCGTTGCATTGAGTGCGCTGGTTTATTTTTCCGAACCATAACTTTATGCATTGCTGAAGGACATGGGATTTAAACCTTAAGGTTTGGTTCCAGCTAGTGTAAGTTTAACTAATTCTATTTTGATTTACTCCGCCTCAAAAATTTACTGGTGGTATTAGTCGAGAAATATGTTAACTTTTTGAATGCGAGTAATGCAAAGTATTAGACTTTATAATGTGAATAGTACGCAAAGTATGCGGCGGTTCAAACTTTAACGTCTGTTTATTTCTGTCTTCGACTTTGAAAACTGCTCTCGTTACCCATTTTAGTTAACGCGGGCTTTATAACGTGTTGACGACTATTCTGGCTTTATAATTGAACAAATATATGAAGATAATCTTAAAACCTTGTGTAATACCAGTAAATTTGCCATGTATTTTATTCGTTAAATTGATGACGAGATTGCAGATCGATAAGGACTTGCCTGTGATGTTGTAACTAATTTTAGTTCATAACCGAACCTGTAATGAATGCTAAACTAAACTAGATATTATAAATTTGATTCAAATCTTTAGAAACCTTGAGTGTCTCAATTTTTTAAAATCTAGGATGAATTATAATTAAATTAAAAATATTTTTTGTTAGTGTTTTGTGTTATTAAAATATTCCTTATTTCGAATTCAATCGAAGAATGTATCTTCACTTTCGCATTCAGGTTAACTTAGTATGAATACTAATGTACAACCTTGGATAAGAAGGATACGGATCTGGGGAATTAGCCTAATCGTTTGGAGCACTCACGTTTCACCTTCTGCCTGGGAACGCACACATGCGACTTGTTTCCGTACGACTAGCTCTGCGATCCATTTGACGGCGACTGCAACTCCATTTGCGAGGAAAAATTTCCCTAGTATTCATTCGAAAGTTTGGAAAATAGTTTTCCTCGCCACCTGCATTTTCTAAAATCTTGATGCGGCGTTACTTTACTTGCCTTTCACTTGGATTCAAGTTTTCTCTGCTGACGAGTGGGCGGGTTGCCTTATGCACTTCCGTCGACATTAATTCATTTTAAAAGTGCAAAACGAAGGAAGAATTTCTAAATTTAATAAGAAGGTAAATATTTCTGTATCCAAATTCATCGAAGTCACATTTTATTTATGTCGGTTTCAACATAGTTATTTTATTGCTCGGGCACACCGCTTATAACGTTTATAGCTGATATATTTTGAGCTGTCCACGCTTAAGGTGTTTCACCAGAAGCAAACGTTATCCTACTCTCATATTAATTCATTATATTCCTGCTTCATTGTCACGTTATTTACTCAGTAATGTATTCCCAACACTTATTGCGGAACAGAATTCTTAATTTATCTGTATTTAACTCCTCCAATTTCGACTGCGTGTCGATTTCATTATTCGTTGTTTTACGTAGATCATTTAATTTTTTTTATCTTTTGACATACACTTTGGCGACGGAGGTGGAGCCAGCCCTCCAATTCGTTGGAGCATGGCTCTTCTGTATGAATCAATCTTCAGATTGAAAGTGATAATTCACTTTGTCATTTCATCGTCTCATCATTTTCTGGAATATTTTTGTAGCATTAATGTAATTGAACATTCGAGATACTCACTTGTTGCATATGTAGTTGATGCTAGATGGGACACTAGTTAGTTGCACACGTATTTATTTTATGCGCCCCTTGTTTTTTTATCCCTGAACTGATATAATATCAGTAAGACATTCGTCGCGATTGATCATGCTCACCACTCGTTAATAGTCTATAGTGGGTCGAGTGGAAACTACTTTGGCTTTTTCATCACGTATTAGCGTAAGTGCTATCACGGGAAATAAAATGTGTGGGGCCATGCATTCATTTTATATTCATTTGAACATGCCCTTAGGTCTTCTAGGCATAATCTCACAAAAAGGGTTCTTCGATGAGGAAGAGATAGAGGATGGGGTTAGTGTGAAGTATTGTTATTTATAATTTGTTAAGTTTGTGACCAAGGGTGGAAACACGCAGGTTGGATTTCCACCCTATTCCGATCATGCCATTTTATGAATAATCCACAGTTGTCTTCGAATAACAATCGATCGTGGAAGTACTGTTAGTTTATCCAGTATTATTGAACCGAATGGGTATGAAGAAATTTGTGTTATAATTAAATCTTCCATGGATGACCTTGAACTTTTTTTTTTTTACTCCCTTTCCGAGTATTATCACTATTGACCGCAGTGTGGCTACGTAGGATGGGGCGTCTTGCCATATGATCGAATGCATTCCGTAATTCCAAAAAGACATGATCCGATCTCTTGTGGTCTTTCATTCAGCTCTCGTCGTTAAGAACTATTATTCAACTTGGCATTCGTTTATGAAGCTCTTGTACTCAAGTTCTTCGAGGGTCTTAAAGGATTTGCGGTGAAGGCTAGAAGCTGTAATTTAAACCCCGTATTTAGTTTTTCTCTTACGTAGTGATGGCTTTTGTTTTATATTTCTCACCTTTGCCTCTCCTTTGCCTATCACTCAGTACATATTACATAAGATAACGTGATCACGTGACGCGAGAGAGAGAGGCTATTTTTCTGGTGTGCAATCAATATTCTGATCCCGATTGCCTTCATTTAGTCTAGCTGTAGTTTCTTCCTTGTCAGTTCTGACTCAAAGAGTACCTATTTGTGGTTTCTTCCCCGTTTCACATTATTCAAGACTGCCGTCCCAACTCCCAGCCGCGTGACCTTACGGCGGCTTGCGCAGAATGATGTTTCCCAGCATTGTGAAATTATGAAATCGTGAAAAAGTTAACCCGTGTCTGAACGTCGAAACGGAAACAAAAGGAAGTCTTGTCGACCGTGGTGGCTGGTTGTTTTCAGCGTTCGTCACCCGCTTCGTTTTACGTCCTTCCCGTCCCGCGGCCTCCTCACCCACCCTCCGTTGACGTGTTTATTTTTTAACAATTTTTCCGAGAATCCGCGTCGGCGTTACTAGGCGCGACCACCGTCTTGTGCTTTTCGCTCGTTAGTTTTACGTGCAGTGCGGGAGGGCAGAGCCCCTTCTCCGCGCCCGTGCGACTCTCTCTAGGGACATTAAAAACCCACTGAGTTCGCGGGTGCGGCGATTCCCCCTCGCGCGGGATCATTTTTCAGCCTCTGTGCGTGTTCAATTTGCGAATTCTCGATCGGAACCCGTGGGCGGGAATGCTCACGAGCTGCGTTTTATGGATAGCAATTCCATCCCTCATCCGATGAGCGAAACCCGTTCCGTCGCCCTGCGTCCCTCTCCATCTTCGTGCCCTACCTTTCTTTAAACAACCCCCCTCTCCTCTCCCCTCGTTATCCCGGAGCCTTTCCCCGTCTCCCCTTCCCGCCTTCAATTTATTTTTTTCCGTTTCAGCTCTTGAGTTTTCTGTTTTCACCGGGCCCGCATTTGAATGAGCCTCCGCTTACTGTTAAGTCTTTTTTTTTAGGGCATTTATGATTTTGTTTCTTATTAATATAGACACTTATTAGAAGAGCTTGTAAGAATGGTATCGGCATTTCGTTATAATTTTTGTATTTTTATTTAGTTAATTTAGGAATTGATGGATAATTAGGTTCCTGAGTTTGGAATATTAACTCTTTTTTACTCGTCAATGCGCATCTAGTTGTGAACATAAGTGTATGCCTCGGTGTAGGTATAGGGGTAATCCTGAACATGTTCGTAAAAATACACGCAGTTGGATATAAACCATGTGGCAGGGTCAGGGCATATGTTTTGTTTATTTTCCCACAAATAGTATAATTCGGAGAGACTAGAAAGTTTTTTTTATTTTTAGAAAGTGATGGAGGTACCTCCTCTTACCTACATTTTCTAGCGTTATTTCCGTGATATCAAGCAGTTTTTGTAAAGCGTACCCGTCCGTCAAATATCGTTAGCTTGCATTTGGATTTGAAGTAGGCTCTGTGCCCTCAGTTTTGATTTTGTGAAATAGGATTATGTTAATCCTCGGTCACTGCTCTTCGTTCATGAGAGGTAATCGCATTACATGTAATTTGATTTGTACGAATCCACGCACTACCTTACGACCTCAAAAAAAATATATATAGGGACCGATGGAGTGACGGGTGTAATTTTGTTGCGTTCTCATGGGATTTTTTTTGAAAGATTATATGCTTCACTATATGCATCGCTGTGTTGTTTAGTGGCATCCTTGTTGAACTCTTTATTTTTTTGTGAGATTATACGCTTCGCTTTATCCCGCGCGCCTCAATTATCCATTTTCTTTATTTTATCTCCCAGAATTTCTCCCATCTCACGTCACCTCTCGCACACTCTCCCCTTGTTTCCGTACGTGCATGTTCCCTTTGCCTTCTTTCTTTCTTCCCGGCTCATCTCGAGCGTTAATTCCGAGAATCCCTCGGAAAACGCACACCTCTTGCCTTGGCCCACGTTGCTTGGACGTAGCCACTCCCTCGCAGTTGAGCTGTCAATGCAATGACATATATTGTTGAACTAATCCTTGTAGTTAGTTATTTGGGTTTTGTAATTTTTTTCCAGGAGGGAAAGCGAAATTATTTTGTCGGAGCAAGCTGAACTTTAGAGATGCGTAGGCATTACGAATCTTACGAACATCTTATCTGGTGCTGACGCTTTTTCTTGTTGGTAGTAGATGCCACATCTGTGTGTCTAGAAAAACTACTGCATAAGGTCTGTTAATTCCGAACCGATAATTCTTTTCAGTTCTCCAGTTTTTAATGGACTTAATTGCTTCTAATTATCTACGCTCTGTATTGTATTAAATATTACTTTATAATTTGTATGGGTGAGGCATCTAAAAGGCGAGTTAGCTTCTACAGGGTTGGAGATATTAAGCCTTGATTGTAACCGAATTTTCAATCCCATATAGTTTCCATGATACGCGAGAGAAGAAAAATGTTATGGTACTTTCTATGCACTAATTTGCAATCAAGTAATTTCCATTCCGAGGTTAGTGGAGGATATTTCCTGTTTTTCTTGGCTCTCTTTATTTCGTGTTCATAGTTATTTTAAATGAGTTTCCTTGTATGGGGAGTCTTGGCTGTGGCATGATTCAATGTTTTTGCAAAATGCCTCTGGAATTGTGTCCTAGTAATAGCGTCTGTTACCCAAGGGATTAAGAAATCACTAATGTCTTTACTCTGCAGTATTTACCTCTATGTATAGCCCATACTATGCACAGGCCCTGCCTGTTTTTAGAAGTTGGAAATTACTCAGTGCTTTGAAAGATTTCCGTCATTGACTGATGCATTTTTAATCTCCAATTCCATTTCCTTTGATCGATCGCTCCTTAGGGATATTAGATAGCCATGTTTTTCATTGCCAGGGAGCGAGTCTTCGTCGGCAAGGCATTCAGGGAAATTGTAGTAGGAAAATGTGCTTTCTTGGAATATACCTTTCGTGCTTCGGAGCGAGGCAACGTCCGAGTGGCGGAGCCTTGGAGCACACTTGGAGTGACTGCTTTTCATTGCCGCCCTTTTCCGTCCGCGCTTCGAATACGCTTTCCACTCTCCCAGAGACCGAGTTCCCGTCACGCGGTCTCGAGTTTCATTCCCCGAATTTTGAAAATTCCCCTCTGGAATGCTTTGGTTTCTTCCTCGGGGAGCGCGTGCCGACCGCATTTCGTCGGGAGGTGGATCGTCGTCATAATCATAATCATCCCCCACTGCAAGGTTGCGTGTCCTCTTAGGGATACTACTATTCTCTCTTATTACGTCTCATTTCTAAATGGTAGGTTTGTTTATTCAGGCTCCCCTACGGAATGAAAATGCGTTGCGTGGGTTGCCTGCGAGGAAGAGATGTTATGGTGGTTGCCTAGACTGCAGGAATTATTTATATGGTAATTACTTTGAGGTCCATTAAAAATTTTGGAGCGGGAGGCGCGGAAAATTAATCGTCTTGAAAGGAATTTGGTGTATGTCTACTTCATTTATTCGAAAATGCTTACAGCTAGGAAAATAAATGGAAAGGAGATGAAAATATTTCCAAAGCTTTGTTCGAAATTGAAGTTTTTGGACTGTTCTGATTCTTATAATTTAGAATTAAGAAGTAAATTCGGGATTAATTCTGGAAAGGACAGAAAAATGACTCCCCGGTTGAGTATGCAATATGAATATATTATATTGAACCCGCATAATATGTTGATATACCTAAGCCGGTAGGTTATTATTAATGACAATAAATAAAGAGGCCAGTTAACTTGAACTGAATTTTTTGCCTTTTGTTTTTTTATTGCATGCTAAGTGTTTATCAGTGAATCGTATTCTGTCATTTTAGGTCCCTAAAATAGTATTATGAATTAATTTCTGCGGATGAGGGTGGATGTTCGATTGACGGGAGTGGATATAAATTAAAAAAAAGAGTATATCCATCTGTGTAATTTGTTTGGTGTATCGAGTATTCTTTTATTCTACTCCATTAAAGTATAATGGTATTTTGATTTCAAAAAGGTTTTGAATTGGGTAAGATTTTCATTTACTTAAGCATTCTTTATATATATATATATTGAAAACATATTTGTTTTAAGAGCCAAATGGTGGAGTAGAGGAAAAGTGACCAGTGAGTGAGTAGATGGAGAGAGAAACCGGAAAGCCGCCTCGGCGAATGGTTTTTTTGCGGTGATGGCCGGAAAGTGGTAATAATTGTCGTAAGCGAGCGACTCTCTTCGCCTCTCACCGAAGGGTGCTCTCCGCGGAGTGGAAAGGGAGTGATGGCAGAATGATTGGAACAATTAGTTAATGGATTGACAAGGTACGCCAGTTCACCGGCCATTTCTCATTTGGAAAAGGAAGTTATTACTTGAAGTCTACCTTAAGTAAATCGGCCTCGGCCATTTTTCTTTTCATTGAAGAACAACAAGTCCAACTGTCACCTTCCCCCTTCTTATGTCCCTCTGAGCCTATGCAACTCTGCTCGTATTGTGATGCAACGCCGATCAAGGCGGTGCCCTTTTATTATTCTTCGGAGCCGAGGGAGTTAAGTAATCAATCTATTGCGATGGCCCGCCTATAATGACGATGGAAAGTCCCGTCTAATTCCTATAGCATCTATCCACACTCTTACGTGCAGTAATTTTCTCCATGTTTCTCGCCAACAACCCTTGAAGTGAAATGTTCACGATGTCTCGTTGAATGCCTTCTATTCCTTCCCGTTATTTTAATTTTAACTCTCCTTAGATCACTGGCGTATTTGCATAGCCCCGTTTCGTGATCTTACGTTACTCGTCAACTGCGTCTATCTTTGTCTTCCTTTACCCCGGTTGCTCAAAGTAAATTAATGAATGCCTTTTTCATGAACTTAATGTTTGTCGGGACGTAGTTGTTCGGGTCCATCCACATCCACGTCTTACCCTGCAAGCCACCGCTAGGGTGTGTGTGGCGGGGGATGGTTAGGTCACCTACCATTAGCGTCATTGAATATTATTGGCAATCCCCATAATTTTTCTCTCTGGAAGTTGAAATTTTCGTTCGTGTTTCCTCCTGTTGTGATCACGAATTGTGCAAGGGAGAAAAGATTCCTCATATCGATCGATCTGTTCGCCTGCCAATTCCTGTCAACTTCACGTCGTGGTCTCTCATGTGATGCGGAGCTTACAAACTTAATCCCTCCGTACTCTTTAGGAGGGATTTTGTGCTGGATTTTATTTGGAGCTCCCACGGCCTCCTGCCCTAACTAAACTTAAACGGAATGCAACGAAATCCACTATCTAGCTGCTAAGCGTCCATGCTCAAGGTGAGATTCGAACATGCGACCTTCGAGTTATCCGATGAGCGCGCTGCCCACTTGACTAACCGGCTCGGCAGCGATAAAAAAAGAGAGAGAAGTAAATGTCGGTCTTAACCTGACCTCGACAAAAACCGTGGAGGGCTGCTTTTCTCTTTTACGTCGCTCTCGGTCATCTCCAATGATGTCATGTGTGCATGCTCGCTGCTCACACGTGGTTTTAAAACCGTGACAAGAGCTTTTTCAAAGAATCGAATTCTAGTCCATGTCTCCGAACATATTTTTCAGTAATGAAAGTAAATAATCGTATTGTCTTTCACTGAACACCGTTTCAGGTAGGACACGGATGACAGTTCATTGGCCACTCTGATAACACGGTTGGTCGCTATGGTCGGTGTGATTCCGTAGTTTAGGGTAACTGCGAGACCATAAAGGTTTTACTAAGATCGTTCGCTCCGAAGAATTATAGACATTTTATTTGTGGCCTTAAATTAAAAATAAATAAAATCGTGGAAATTCAAAAGTCAGCCGTTTTCTCAGTGGAAATGAAAGCATCGAAATGGTAACGCTCGCATACCTCTGACGTCGGTTAGGCTTCTCCCGTAGCGGGTTCCAATTATTTTCGTGAAGCACGTTTCGACGGTATCCAGCAGGGCGAATAAGCCATGAAGGAATAAGTGTAGTCCAAAAATATACTCGAAAGAATCACACTCGCTGATGCTTAGCCGCATGCAAGTTGAATACTAGACATCTGATTGACGGAAGAAAAAATTCATTCATTTTTAATATTTAAATTCTATCGTTGACTGCAGATTTAATTAATTAGCGAACAGACCGGTCGTGAGTATGATTTGTAGTTTCTCAAAAAAATACTGGGTCTAAAAATTTAGAGATTCCGGTAATGCAAATTGATCAATTTGAATCGTGTACAGACCATTAGCTTTTTCCTTCGCCGTTCCCTATCTTTTGCTCTCCGTGAACTCCTCCCGCTGCACAATATATTTTCTTCATTTCTGAATGAGGCCCATCTTCATTTTACAGGGATGCTACCGTTCAGGAAAATATCAATAACATAGATAAAGGTCAGGAAGGTTATATATAACACCATTGAAAACCCGGCATTCCGTGTGATTGCATTATACTCTTGAGAGTTTATGGTTAAAAAATCTCGAAAGTGCAAAAATTATGTAATGATTCCAAGAATATTTATTGATCATTTGTTCACTCCCACGGGAGTGTGTAGTCACGTTAGCATACTCTGATAAGTTCCTCATAGAGGCTCTACTTTAGTGGTACTATAGTGCCTTATAACTTGATAATAAGAGCATGGGTATCTACATTTTCGATGCATTGAGTAATCATTGAGTTTGGAAAAGTTGGATATTCCAACTTGGAAGCCTGGAGTTCATAAATTCAGAAATGTGGCAACTCTGCTCCTCCTCTCGCTGGGCACCGACCGTCTCGACTTCTTCCTCGGGCATATGCGGCGTGGCCTCCGCTTCGCCATAGCGACGGCGTCTCCCACGGAGACCTTATGCGGAATTCCCCCGATTCTCGCGTTACTCGAGTATTGCATTGTGAGTCTCTCGTGCGGGCGTGTCCCTTCTGTGACCCTTCGGTTGCCTCCCTCGCCTGGAATCCACAGGGGAGGCGCGCGCCTCCCCCGCGGATTGATTCCGTTGCAGGTGGGTTTGGAAACTGGGTTTCCGCACCCGGTGTTTCTGGAGACGCTGTCTGTTGCGACTGTTTTCACAGACCCCTCGGCAACTTGTCCGTGGTTATGCTCGCCTACCCTATTTGTGAGAATTTATTTTTCAAACCTTAATTCATCATTCCACATCTTTTTCAAGTCGACTCTCAATTTCACCGTTATGATACCCGCTCCATAA
>LYUA01000662.1:193637-205215 GCA_002093875.1 Calopteryx splendens
CCCCCCCCCCCCCCCCCCCCCCCCAGGCTCGCCCCCCTTTAAGCCGTTGACCCGACTCCTTCGGCGATGACGTAGGCATGAAAATTACGATCTCCAATCTCTCTCTCTCTCTCTTCCTCTCACCTTCTCTCCGCTTCTCTCCTTTCCTCCCCCGGAGTCGTGTTCAACCTTGGGAATTATCTGGGGCGACGCAAGACCGCGAGCCCACGTGACTGCCAAGCCAACTCTCCCGTCCTCCCCCGACTCCCGCCTCTCAATGACCGCGGCATCATCAAACTCCCCGGTCAACTCTCGGATATTCGCGTTTGTTCTCTCCTTCCCGTTGTTCATGCGCCTCTCCACAGCCTCCCTCCCTCTCTCGTAGATTCGCACACACACGCACACACACAAACCTTTCCCCACGCCCACGTCATTCCCCAAACGCCCTCGGTATTTGGCAAACACTTCGACCCGACCGCGAACCCGCCCGTGGGGCATACCCACTCGTTTTTTCGCGATGCGTGGGTTTTCGGTTTTCTTCTGGTTTCGACGCTTCATACCCTAAAGCTATTGTTTCCCAATTTATTTTCCCAATCCGGACCCCTTGATGTATGGGCGGATTACACTTTCCACGCCAACTAAGCGTGAAAGTGTCGATAATTTGAGAACGCAATAGTTCGATTGATCCGGAGGAAAGGGAACTTAAAAATCTCTCTTTTCAGTTTGGTTCATTAAAATTGTCGGCATGGGATTTTTTTATGTTTAGGAATTTATGTATCGCCGTATTTATTTTTAAACTACCAGTAGCTTGCAACGTACGGCTGGCGGGGCACAAAGGTTTTCAATCAAGCTCAGCGAGTGTTGGATGAAACTCCTTGGATATATTGTATAGGCATCTAAAGCTATCAGCTTTTGTAACCGCGATTTGGTAATTGCAGGGGAATGGTGCCCAGCAGCAGCCCCCCCTGGTTATATGAGAAAAGGTTACCGACCGCATAGGCCGAACGTAGTTATATGCTGAGACAACATAGCTGGTCCGTATAGCCTACATTTCAAAGTAGTAATGTTAAAGAGAGAGAGATTTTGTGTTGAGCTAAAGATAAGTCTAATGGAAATAACATTTTATTCTCGGTTGCAGAAATAATATAAAAAATGTTTCAAATGAGTAATATAGTGTATTCAATGGAGGCAACAGCTGGGTGCATATCATATCATTTTGTAGGCTGACAGGTCACGGGGATACAACTCGGTATGTCTGTGTTATCGCCTTCTTGAGAGCTACGCCTGAAGGTCCGCAGCCCGTAAATATGACCTTCGCGACTCTGCGGTTCAGAAATATTGCCCCTAAGCCATTCATCTGCGTCAGAAAAAAAATTGGAAGCGTTGATGGATGCCTTCGTTCCTGTTCGCGGTCTGAAACTGCGCATTCTTGAGCTGGGCCGTGATTAATTCGGTCGTTAAGGATAGAATTCCATCTTCGGTCAATCGTTTTCGTATTCGGTTAGAAACGAGTCATGATTCCATCGGAGTTCAAAAGTTTTCTCTTCATAGTCCTGGAAGAACATATCGGGCATGACCGACAGTGACGTAATCATTACCGTTGAGGCCACCTTAGTTGATTTTTTCTACCTGAGAAATACGTGAAAGGCATTATTACTACAATTATTTTTGTATGCCTATGTATACCTACAGCTGTAATTAGCGTGCAGCTTGGGAAATATTACAAAACGTGAATTTTCTCTAGGGACGAAAGAAATATAATCCTTATTAAAATTAAATTAATTTTAGATTAATTTTAAATTTTATTAAATTAAAATTAAAAAGAACCCTTATAATAATAGAATAGATGGTTTGTTATTATAGTGTGCATGTGAAACGATTTGTAGATATGGTTTTATTCGTTTGGCATTGCTCAAATGAATTTAGGGTGTTTAATCAAGTTCCGTTATAGTCTTCGGGGAAGGCAAGGGACAAATATTTTTCGTGAACTTCAAAGGAATTAGAATTTTAGGGTATTTTTTGTGGGGAAGTAGTTCTGTCAGATAATTTGAGATGTATTACTCTAATTATTAAAAAAAAGAGCGTGTTTCAATGCTAATTCTATTGTATTCTGTTTTTCTGTCTTTGAGCGTCTTTAAACTGTTAAGGACACCTAAACGCCACTTTATCTAGCGTAAATTTCTGCTAAGGCAAGATTTTTACAAAACTTCGGTGATTTTTGCTCTTGTTTTACCAAGGCGTCCGAGCAGTGTACGGTTAATTGACCTAAACTTTGTAAAAGGGTTTTTGTCGGGCCGCGGCAAGAGTCCGGATACTCTGGCCTAACGGGTTGCCCTTAGCGTGTGATGGACGAATACCTTGTTGGAAAATGCTTAAGCTTCACGTATATAGTGCTGGACTCGAAATTGCAATAGCACGTACCTCGTATTAATTGGGCTCACGTACTCGTTTTTTTCAGCAATACCGCTATCAGCTTTTTCATGCTTCTGTGATTACAGTAATAAATTTACATTTCCCACCTCATTCGTTGTTTGATGCTGTTAGGAATCTGTTGATGCCTTAATAGCCGAGGATTCGCTGTAAAAAGTGTTATATTTTACATTTTACAGGATATGAACCCGGATCTCGAATACCGGTTGGTTATGCTGCCAGTTTCCCTTGTTATGTCACCACCGTGCATGCCTGGGTATCCTCAGTATTGCTGTGCAATATTTTGCGTAATATTGAGATGTTTGATAGTGTGCTTCTCATATTTCATACGTGCACTTTTATTGCTTTCTAATAATGTAATAAGGTATTCCGTTGCAAGAATCCAATTGTTTCGAATGGGTCGGTGTTCATTAATAATATGTCGAAACTGTTCTAATCCTAATGTGCAAATCGCGGTTAGTGTCTCTTTGGGATTTAAGAAATCCACAGTTTGCTGTGGCAACTATAATAGAAAGTGCATTAATTTTCCGTGTGTACTGGAAGTGTTTCCCGAGACTTGTTTTCTTAGCCTTTCTGCCTGTGAACCACTGGACTTCGTAAGAAGGTTGCGAGTGCATTTCATAATATGCCTGACGTTGCTTCAACGGTACTGATTTTTTAATGAGGACGTATTGTCTTTTATTCATGACTTAAGCGTTAGAATTAACTATCAGGAAGTCGCAATCACACGATTGATAAACCTAGACGTAACGGACTTAATAACTCATAGAAACTGTGGGAAAGTGCACTCAAGTATTTTGAGAACTGGTTTGCCGTTAATCCTGGGAGAAATTATGATGAATCGATCGTGTATGTCCGAAGCAAGTGTAGGTCATCCCCCCCCCCTAACGCAATTTATATTCCTCAAGTTCATTTTTGTTGTCCGAGGGAGATGCCGCCGTGGTCATTTCTTGTCGATGTAGGGTGTTGCCGTGAGGAGAATATCGAATCGAAATCTGTGTATGGGTGTTTTTGCTATTTCGTTTTACCCGGAAAAACCTCTTTCGGATTCACTTGCCTAACGGATGGATTCAACTTTCAAGAAGTCTTCGCTCTTCTTAAGTAATTCCGCTCTCTTTCAACATGGCTAGTGAAAATGTAAAAATACAAGTGGTTTACCGTTATATTCAGCTGCTCAAGGGATGACATTTATTTATTAGCCAATGTTTTTTTTCCAACCCGGACTTTAAATCAATCTCAAAATAACATCACCAGTGTAGCCGGTGGTTTTCATGACGATATGCCCATGACACCTTGGTTTGGACTGAAAGTAAATTGTGAGTCTGTACTAGCTATTTTTCTATGCATTTTATAATTTGGTGCGAATTGCAATTTCTCTCTTATGCTTATCCACTTCGTAAAACTCGAATTTCGAAGATGTAGACGATAGGATAGTGAAAAAGTGCTAAAAGTTAGTGTGAGTCACGCAGCCATTGGAGGACTTGGTTCAAGCAATGTTAAGACCGTTAACATTCAGCTCAATCCAAACTCTCTTTTCTATTCTAAATGTTTTCCCGTCATGTTGATAGAAAAATGTTCTTTTTATTTTGTGGGAAAATATATTAGATCTCGAAGTTTTCTTCACATCGGCGCACTAGCTTAAAATGCTGCTCAACCATCTTCCTCTCTCTCTCCATTCAAGTCTTCCTCTCCTGTTTTCTCAAATATGACTTTCTCCGCTCTTAGATCCCCTTCCGCCAATGCTAACTGCCTTATTAACAGAGTGCTAGGTGTTTCCTTCGCATCATCAACGTCCGCTGCACCTGTTGCCGTGCAAGGCGAATCATCCCCCAGGGCCCTCGTGCTCAGGCGGTGTGACGTCTGTTAAAGTTTGGCTCTGGCGCCAGTGGGTCAGGATTCTGCCTATCATCCCAAAGCGTGGGTCCCCTTTGAGAGGGAGGGAGATAAACAACTCCCTTGTCCGCATTTTCCTCCTTGCCAACTGGCCGCCAAGTTGCCTGTCGTCATGAGCTTGATTTCAAAGTTTTTTTTCCGCCCATAGATGTTTTGTTTTTATCCAGAGGACTTGAGTTTTCTTCCCACGCAAGCCATATGGTGAATGATAGGCCGGAAAATGTTTATCTAGAACGCGAGAGGAGTTAATTCCTTTTAAAATATGTATGTTTATCGTTACATTTTTGTAGTTGAGAATAATTTTCGTGTTTATATTAGGCCGTTACGTTTTAATGTGAATCGGCTCTTATGTTGTTCCTTAATAGAAAACTTCGACTTATTATTTTCATCTTTACCTTGATTCGTATTCCCAGTGCCATATCTTGGTGTTAGAAGTATAATTATCCTACGTGTAATCCCGGAAATGTCACCCAGTCTCACGGACGGACGTTGGAAATTTTTCTTAGTATCCCTTCGGAAAGAAATGTCTATCTGCCGGGTTGTAAAGGCTTTTGGAAGTGCTCCCATTCGTTAAATCTATCTTGCCAAATTGTGCGCCTCTTCTGGTAAGCATACTTGATGGTATACAAATAGATCGGAAGGGCCCTTTTTTTTGACCGTTCTTATGTTTCTCCCTGCTCGTGAGGTGGCAGGAGCAACGTCAAACGAGCTTCCTCGTTTGTTTGTTGAGATGCTTTTTCTTTCGTGCGCCCTCGACGCTAGGGAATACCTCTCACATTCACGCATTCCTCACGCCGCTTTCTCCCGAGATCGAAGGGGTGAGGATGGAGAGAGAAGGCGGTGATCTCTATCAACCGTCTATGTGGCCGTCTCATAACTCGTCACCGTGGTCGTGGGCGGGCGTTCACTGGCGAATCGCGGGGGCTTTGTAGGGAAGCGAGATATGGCACGATTGGTGGTTGAGTGGTTATTGGGTGCTTACCCATAGGGCAAGAGGGTTTAGTTGGCGAGTCATCCATTATCGTACTCCCCGTCTCTCCAATGGGATTCCTTTTCGATCGGCTGTTATTGAAGACATTCATTTATCAATTTGGTACCTCAACGTGGATACGGGCGTGACTTAACTGATGCTGGTGATGTACTTTTCGTGCGTGAGACTTTTCTTGCAACTTCCAAATAACATCATCTCAGGAGATGAGAACTGCTAAATGGTAATCGAAAAGTGATGTCGTCTCACTTGGCTATCTTGTGCACCCTACTCACCATGTACCCATTGATATATTTATCATCTTCAGGAATTGCCTTCACTGTTTTAGATTCAAAACAAGATTCCACTAAGCCGTTGAAATGTAATCATCAAATGCCGTGGAAGATTTTGGTTGATGGTGATATATAATGCTGGATAATCACTCGGTCTTCAGCTTTACCTCGCTCGTGGCTCTGCCCTTCGAAGCCTCATGCACCTGGGAGTTTTTGCGTGACTTGAAATTTTAATCAGTCCTGAAAAAATGCAAGCCCTATTGTGATAAGCGATTACTTCTTAATGCCACTTATGGTTAGTCTATGCTGAGCTTTTATAAACGTTGCAATGCGTGTGTATGTTTTTATTTTACCATTTCCACTAATATTTTTGGAGTATTAAAAGTTAGAACATTCATAATCTGTGGTCGTCAGTCCTGGGATTGGTTCGACACAACCATCCACTGTTCTTTTAACGGCTTTACACTTCAAGTCATACATTTTTTTTCACGTCTTATGCTCTTTGCTTCATACTTCTCGCCCGGGATCTTACTTTTTAGCCCTTCTTTTAACTTTCCACCCACAACTGTTTAGTTACAAAATGTGCTAGGTTAGTCTGTCTATTCATTTCTCCAAGGTTTGCTGTAATGAAGTCCTTAACCGATCTTCGTAGAACATAGTTAATCGATAGGTGTAATTGTACAATTTTTAAGGATTAATATTTTGCTTTTAATGTTTAATTTACGTTGACCTATCTTCTAAATGCTTTGGGCGTATTTAGGTGCGCATTAGCTTGGATTCTCTTGGATTCTTCGAGTGTACCTTTATATTATACTCGGGGGAGTTAATCGGGTAAGGAGAGTAAAGCGATGAATGCCCATCTAAGATTCCAATCTAGATGTCGTTACCACACTGAAACTTTGGGACATCGGGATTTTGGCTTTGGGATTTGACTTAAGTGATCATTATTAAAAATGTATTCTCCCGGTAAGTTTCAGTCAGTTATATTACTGTGCTTATTATTTGAGCATGTGTCTCACTTGTGAATGATTTTTGTCGCGACTATTCTCACGCTGTAAATTACGTAGATATGTTTAGTCTTCACTGGTTTTCGCTTTTCGTGGTGCTATGAACTCTATGTCCTTAATGAAACTGGTTCCCATGATTGTGTGTTGCGAGTAAGGGTACGTGCTCAGCGTCCCTATTGCACATTAATGTCATTTTTACTTTAATCCCCGTCCTCTCGTCTTCGGGTTATTACGGAAACGGACCTGGAAGTGTTTCCTAATAGGAATGTATTCCCGCGTAACTTCCATATCTTCTCTCTTATTTGATGCAGTCCCCGACCCGCAGTTATCCATCATCGAGAGGCAAGTGCTGCCCTCCGCTCTCATTCTATTTATCACCGTCCCTTAAAGGGTGCCGTGCCGTCACCTCTCTCCCGCGCTCCCAGTCGTCGCCCGCATTAATGCAGCTGTCTTCCCTTCGCCGTCGTGTTTTCCTCCTCGACGTTGAGGCATCGGTCGGGATTTGGTGATTATCCCCTTCCCTCTCGACGTCTCTCCACCATTCCTCCCATCCGTGTGCATTCAATTCCGTGACGATCTCTCCGTCCCTCTGCTTGCATCCTACGCACGGAGGGGGGGAGGGAGGGGTTGCTCTCTTGCTGTTTTTTTTTTATTTTTAACGGTCACGTCATGCCTCATAGGCATGCCCGTTATATCCTTGAATAGCTAGCGTAGACCTGCAAATCATGCTTGCGTGTGAAGCTGGAATTTTCTGGTCTTGATTCCAGAAAAAAAGGTAGGGGCAATAAAATACACTGTGATCGAGGAGAATTGAAATTGGAGTTGAAATTCTACCAAACCCTTTGACTAAGAGAGTTCTTTGATCGGTGTTGCCGATTACTGAAAAGCAGTAGGGAGCGGTGGGTTCATTCCAGTATTTCGTCAGTTATTCGTGCAGCATCTTGTATTTACCAATCGGCCTAAGAGGGTACAAATAAAAAAAATGTTCTAAAAATAAGATTTGGTCCTTTTTCCCTGAACATTACGTGATGACGATAACTGAAAGACTCCAACCCAAATCCAATTCCCTTTAACCCTTTTTCCATTCCCTGATCATTTTTATTTATCCAATTCCTGTTTCGGCTTGCCGGGCACGCAATAGTCATTGGCCAAATTTACTTTGGTATCTCCTTCAATTCCTTTAGATTTCTCACAAGCTGTTCCTTGAAAACTGCGCTACTATACCTAGGTATTGAATGATGCGTTAAAGTGAAGATTTTTTTAATCCAGGGAATTGTTTTTGACGCAATATGAAAAAAAAACTTCTTTCTCCGGAAATTCCTCTTTTGCCGCATTTAGCGATGTCACTGACGGCTTTTGCGAGAGTTCAGCGGGGAGGGCTTTCAGGAGAAAGTGGAGTGCACTGAATGAGTGGGTAAAATGCAAGGCCGCCGAGGAAGCTGGAGACAAGCTTGTGAGGGGGAGTAGGGATGTAGGGCGCGTAAGGATATCGGGAGTGTGGGGGCATGACTAACAATTTTTCCTTCCATGTGCTTTTGTAGGTATGTGTATTGCTATTGTAGTGATAGGATTCGGTCTTCGCGTTTCATTGTTAATATCGTTCTATAAATGCGAATCTCAAGTTTTTGGCGATGTGCCATCTGGTTTTTAGTTATTTATGGCGGCTCCCTTCTTACCTGAATCTTCAAATTTTCTTCTCGATTGCGGCGTAACTCGTGTCTTTCTCACCATGAAAACGGGGATTCATACCTGAAATTCAGTCGTGTATTCGTATTCCTGTCTAGAGTTGCCAAACAAACCTTGAACATGAAATCCGAGAGGTATATCCCAAAAAAATGGATTTTGGGAAACCTTTTTTCCAATTATGTTTCGTGATTGTAACATCTTATTTCTCCGCTACTAATGCAATTCCTTCCCACTCTAAAAGCCTTCTGAGAGTAAAGCTTTTAATGTAGAGGTGTAAATCTGGAGAGGGATGTGCGAATCCATTTTCTTTTAATATAAATAATGGCGTTAGTTCTGAATTAATTATTTCCATATCTACAAAACAAATTGATCAGTTGAGGAAATTTATTTTTCTTCTTTGTTGGTGGGGTGGAGTTTTGCTACTCACAGAGCATTTATGGGTTTGTATTCTTTCGTTGCCGCCCGTATCCTGGGGAATGAGGTTTCCGTTCTCTGTAATTCAAGAAAGATCTTCTGATCATCTGCTACAAAATGCTCCAATTGCAGTTAAACTGGGAGCCACCTAAGTTTCATTGAATCGCTGCCAGCGATCAAAGACTCCGTTTGCCGTGGTGCAGTGCACGCGACTGCCAGACTAAAAGTGCATACTTCATAATGGTCAATTCCGACAGACTTGTTACTATTAATAGATCTTCTGATTGGTCTATTATTCTATTGTGGTTGTTTAATGAATCTTTGTGTTTAAGGAAGACTTTTTCATCGATGGAACGTTTTCTATGCTTGGGGGAATTTCGAGAACATATTCAACATTTTTTATGGTGAACCAGCAATTCCATCGCTCATTCTCCGCAGTCGTAAGCAGTTCTCTCCGTATATAAATCAGTTTTCTCGATCAAACTTTCTCTTGGTAAATGGTGCCCCTGTAATTGTCTCGTTGTAAGGGATGTTACATTATTTCCTTGGCTCGTTGAACTCTTCTAAATGGACTGGCTCCGTGGACGCTACCATTATAACGCGAAAAATTGCCTCAGTTCAATTACGAAATTCCATTTTTTGTGCACTTAACTCTCTAAAGAATACGGAATAACGCTGCGATTTCTTGCTAATAGATTTTTAGATTTGTTTGAATGCCTATTTCGTGATCATTGAAATTGATTTCTGGCTTAAATGGTTTTGGCTTTGGTTTCTCATTAAGGAACATAAGAATTGGTTTTCCGTCCGGAAAATAATGAAAGAGATTATCTTAGAAAGTCTTTAATGTTGTGTTCCAGTTTCAGAAGCATGTATGACCATTAAGTTTTTATTTCCGAAAGAATATTATTACGTTTGATTTCACATTTGTACCATACCCGCGTGAGATTTCTTGATACGTGATTACCTGTACTTCAAATACTTTACTTATTCCTGTTAAAAGTCCCATTTAATGGTTTCGTTCATGGAATGGTTAATGCCTCCGTCGCATCTGCTGTACGTATATTACTCCGGGATTTATGCAGTCTATTGAAGACCGTGGTTCGCTCTACGACCCGCTAGCTAATTCAAGAGATAATTGAATTTATATTCCCTTTGATGCTGTAATTATGGTATGAAAGAACGAGCATTGTTAACATATCTGACGCTAGGGTGTCGCGTGACTTGTTGCCTTCCAGGGTCCTTCTCAAGCGTCAAACCAGCCACGCCATTTTTCGTTGGTTTCAGGTTAATCATATTTTCAAGCTAGACATTTGAGTCCATATTCTTTAATTAGTGTAAAGTAACTATTCTTACTTCAGTATTTGTAAGGATTGTTTTACGATGGAATTGTTAACTTAAATGTACACTTTTTTCTTCATTTTACCACCTCATTTTCGCAATGATAGGGTCCATTTTATTTTTGTTGTCCATCAGGAATATAAATGAACGTGTATGTACCCAAACACGGTATTGAAGCTGCACTCATAATTAGGGCGTTTAGAACTTTTCACCATACGGACATTAACAGCATGATCGGCATTTTCCAAACTTTTTAAGGCCACCGTGCGGAAAATCTTTTTCCACGAAATCTTATTGTGACCAGCCAATTGCATTAATTGCTATCATTTCGATATTAAGTTTCTTCGCCGGAAATATTCCGAGCTACCGCTGCGCTAACTTAATTTCCGTCATATTTTTCACGTTCTTGGTTTCCTGTGGAACCCAAGGAATCACTTGGAAAATTCAGTTTTGGGAACACTGCTATATAAATCTCTACTTGGCTCCAAAGTGCCGTGCCCCCGTCTTCGTGACATGCCCGTTGCGTCCAACGGACGTAGGAATTTTTTTATTTTGTTGCAGGTCTGATATATTTTTGAGTCTAAAAGATATATATTCCGTTCCTCATGCCGGTGGAACATGGCCCCGCTGTTTGCCCATGCGTGCAGAACGCGATTGATTTGCGAGATGATCCTGTCTGCGTGAGCCACATTTAATTGCTCGCGGAGCGTGAAAAGTGGGATTGGCGAAGGTTGTAGTCAACTCATGATCTCGTTTGGCCGCCTTTGGCTCACATTTAGCCAGCCGAAAATAAAGAGCCGCTGTCACTCATTCGCAAGAACTTCTCGACTCTTGCCCTGTTATCAGTTAGAATTCTTTTTGTTACTTTTTCGTTACCACAGTTGCATGTTTCCTTGGATGCGCCCACGTCTCCCAAACAAGTTTCTCCGGTGCAGAATTTCCGAAACCAGCTTAGGGGTTTGGGTCCACAGTGGATCATGGATTTGGCATTTTGCCACTTTTGGATTGCAATCAGTTATCGATCTGACTCCATCGTCACTCGAGTCGTCCTGATGTCGTCCGTATGTATTTGAAATAATAAATAAAATGCAGATATCCTTTGCCCAAAATAATAGCGGGGATACGTTTTACTTGGTAACGTCAATGGAAACTTGATGGGGTAGAAAGGAACTTGTGTAGGCGGTACCCGTTCTTTCCAATCAAGGCATTCATTTAAAAAGCGGTTAAATTCCTTTACCAATAGCCAAGGGAAAGGCCCTAAATCGAAAAAAATCTCTTGAGCCTCTCGGTAAAATTCAATTCTCGGTTTAAATTATTCTGTTCAATTTAAGTTGCGAAAGTGTTTCTTACAGGCTTGTTGATGGTCAACGGTTAT
This sequence comes from Calopteryx splendens, assembly GCA_002093875.1. Classification (NCBI taxonomy): domain Eukaryota; kingdom Metazoa; phylum Arthropoda; class Insecta; order Odonata; family Calopterygidae; genus Calopteryx; species Calopteryx splendens. Next base: position 205,020 of record LYUA01000662.1, read on the forward strand.
TTTTCTGGCGATTTCTACATATTAAATCGGAGAGATGGAGAGCACGGTCATAAAATTGAGTGAAACCTCTCACCGACGTTTGCTCAAGTCGATACGAGTTGTCTCATGGGACGTGTCTGGTTTAAATCGGCCTCCCGACTTCTCTTTCCGTTGCGACCTTGAAATTTCTTTCATTGCCTCTTCCATTTGCGCTGTT
>LYUA01000662.1:208689-219785 GCA_002093875.1 Calopteryx splendens
AAATGCGTTTAACTTTTTATATCCCGAAGCTTTGAAGGATCGAGGAAAATCTCCCAGTATGGATTGTTTGTTTCCTTCTATTATTTTTATTAAATTTCCTTTTATTTTTTTTCTATAGATTATTCACAATAAAAAAATATTGACCAGTACCGTGAAGGGTACGGGTAAATTTTCAGCCATGAGGGATGCCTATTATTTACAAGCATATAATATAGAATTGGGGTTCAAGGAGCTTGAACTGGAATATGCTCACCATCTCAGTCCGTTATGCTTTTATCGTATTAGGTTGGTTAACACTTAGTCGGACTGGTATTAAGTTTTTCCAACTAATTCCGTCACGCCACCTGTTATCTGGAGATAAATCTCAGAAAAATATTTATAAAGTGGGAAAGTTTATACTAATTTGCAATGCGTCTGTTAGTTACTGTTAAACGCCAAGCTATAGGATTTGAATGGGGATTTATTGTCGCCGTCGTCATAATGGAGAGAGATCGTTTCGGGTGCGTTGCGTTTATCTTCACTTCGCTTCTGCCACAACTGCTTCACATCATGTGTACCATTCCGCGGAGTGTCCACCTGATTCATCCATTTATCTGAATATTTGCGTTTATATTTTGTTTAATTGTTCAATTTCCGACTAAAGCCCGGTGTGTCCTTCTAGTTTTTTATTAGTCGTTTCCAATGCATCAAGGAAGGCAGTGATTTGGAAGGTAGCTTGTAAATAAAGTACTTACTGATATGAACTACATTTTGCGTTTACTCAATAGAGATAACGTCGAAACGATAGTGATTACTTTCAAACTGAAATAGAGTAATTTTCCCATCATTGCCTTCTCTCTCTTCAAATTTCTTTTCCTTTTTTTAGTGTTGTTATTATTAATTGACCCGATATCGCTGGTCAGTATCTTGTTCCGGGCGTGGAAAAGCCAGGCTGTAATAGGGGCGAAATTAGGCTTTAAATGGGCTTTCTATCGCTGTGGATCGACATTATAGTTTATAATAGAACGTCCTTCACCAGCTCGAATTTTCGAAAAGGACTCGGATTCATTTAGTGAGAATGCGGCCGACTCCCTTGTTTTGCTTCACAATGTTTTTATCTCACGCGCTTAACAATGAAACTTTCTCCACTCCGAAATGGCGTCACTTTTTGCTCCCACATCAGGGCGACATGCTCGGCCACCCAGCACTTCTCTCCTTCCCTATCTAAACCCCTCTTTATCTCTCCCTCCTAGCCGCTAGTGTTTTTCCATCCGCTGTTGTTACCACGGAGACGTCAGAGGGTTTTGTTGTGTGTGTCGAACCCTGACGTCGGTGTTAATATTAGCTGTGTGGGGACCAGAAATGCCAACCCGCCGAAGACAACTCCTTTCTCTTCTTTGCCTGAGATTCGTGTGCAGAGCCTCTCTGTTCGCCAAAAGTAGCGAATGTGCTTAACCTGAACTGTATGCGTTTTCACGAATGTGTACATTCAAATGACTCAGTCAATCAAACCAAGAGTCTTTCCATTTGATTACATTCTTAGCAACTCATTTATGAACACACACTTGATCCTCACGAAGTGAGTTTGAATTATTCCTAATTAGATCGCGTGCAACGAGGATGAGCTAGATTTGTAAAATGATGTTATAGTTAACTCAGTAACGTCATTAGATAATTAGTTGAACTAGGTTGGGAATCCCTCACCCACCGGAGGCTAAATTTAAAGTTAAATCTCTTGCTTAAGTTAGAAGCTGGTTTTGTTTCTGATGATGGTAAAAATGTATTACCAAACCCGCCGTACTGCGGTAGGATAGATCACGAAGATATGATCAGAGAAAGGAACTGTAGAACGGATAGGTTTTTAATGTAATTTTTCCCGCGAGCGATAAGGGGTTAGTATATTGGCTAAGACATCGTTTAGGAAACAATATTTTATGCTAAGTAGTCTAGTTAGCATCCTTCATTTTATCTTATTTAATCGCAACCCCTACTAGCAGCTCGTCTCGTATGCGTTTTGTTGTGCTTTGTATCTAGACATTGTGCCTAATGCATGTAAAGCTGTTCATATAATTTACTTTCATCGCTTGAATTTTATAAGCTCCGAAAGCCACTAGCATTCGAGTAAAGTATAATTTTGACTCAGTGTACTTGGTGGTATGTAATAATTAAGTAGATTTTTTACACTACGTATCGAAATAGTATTCTTTGATTGAAATATATTTAGTATTTTCTACAAAAATAATTTATTTACCTACCTTGGTTTCAACATATACAAAGTAATTTTAAAATTGAAATGTTAGTATGAAATAAAATTTGAAAAAAAATAATATTTGTAATAAAGCTTTTTGTTAAATTAATTTTTTTAAATTAATTTATTGACGCACAACAGAGTGAGGTCCAAAACAACAAGTTTATATCGTATCCTTTGGTAACAGATAGACGTAAATTTACAAATATTCGCTTTTGTCATAATGGAATGGGCCTCTGGAGCCTACGAAAAACATCTACTGATAGGTATGGCTAAGTAAACCGTCTTTCTGGTGTTATCAATAGCACGCCAAACAACATTAGAAACTTTTCTAATGGGCAATATGTTCATTTGGAGATACGTATGTTTTCATGCCTAGAAGGTTCTGACAATATTATTTATGTGAGGAAAATATTACGGTTCCTAAGGTGACGAAGGATTTCTACATTTTTGGATTTTCACACGTTTGACATCGTTACTTGTAGGTAATATCGATCCTTTCTTTTTCGACGTATGCGTATTAAGTTTTACTTTTTACTATTTAAAATTTCGAAAACTTCCAAATTAAATTTCAAGTATCTCGATGCCATTTTCTATGCAAATTTAAAATGCTATCAATCTAGGCGTGCATTTGATATGGTTTGTCGTTCAGAATTTCAAATCGGGTCTGACAGCTCTTGCCATACTTATACCTCTACGGAAAGAAAATAAGTTAGCTGGGTGTATAGTTAAACATGGACGGAAACTCTTTGAAGCTAGTCATCCAAGACCTAGTCCGCATACAAGTAGACAGCAGAATTTAACAAGTAGAATTGAATAGTAGACTCCCGCGCTGGCATATAAACATATTCGTTTTTACATCGTACAATTCTCAATAAAATCAAAGCCGTGGTTGAACCTCTCGGTATTAGTGATGCGTAGGTATACCATATAATTTGGATTTGCCTTATATGAACATTTTAGTGAAAGCCCCATACAGTTATCCGAAAGACTGGTGGCCTATCACACGTCCAAGAAGGTGCGTGATGAATATGAATGTATTTTCGTAGTCGAAACTTCAGTGTGCCTAACGCTCATGATCCCTTCGTTGTCCTGGGACCTCCTGCTTTTGCCACTGTCGCCTCCCTCTCGGACCACGATTGGCATTTCCTCCTTCCACGTCTCGATTCGATGAGGCTCTGTCCTTAATCCTTGGGGCTAGAGTAGGGTGAGATGGGTTTAGTCGCCGCAGTTCATCTCCAAAGCAGCAAGCCAGATGGCGTTGTTTGGCGTTCTCCCCCAACTCCTCCCATTTCGCGCCTGGATTGTCAGATATCTCGGCGATATCCGTCGCCTTGGTGATATATCCTCCAGGCTGGTCTCACCTATCACATTATATCCCGCCCTTGGGACTCCCCTGCGTGTTGCTGACATCCGTATTAACCCTCTAGTTAGCTTCGCAACGAATCTGCTTGAACAGCCGTTAAGCGCATGGTCGTAAAGGCAAGCCTTGCGATATGTTGCTTATTGTATTTTATAACTGACTCAAAGACGAAATGAGAAATGCATCATCAATTTTGTGGGATTTATGGTTCGAAAACCACTCTACTAGAGACTTTCTCTAATGGGTAGGGCACTGGACTTCTAACGAGAGGACCCGGGTTTGATTCCGGGTGGCTTCTCTGAGTACGCTCAGCTTCTCTCAGGCTGTGTTTTGAGTACCAGATCTTTCTGGGAAACCGCAGGCCGCACGGGGAAAGGGACTCGCCCCCTACCCTGATGCGTGAATTTAACTCGCCGTTGTGCTTAGTAATGAGTGAGCTCTACCTTCACTTATCAAACCAACCTCTGGGTTGATTACAATGGTCGGTATATCTTCTACGAATTGAACCATTGAAATCCAGGTGTTAATCCGCTCTTAAAAACAAGTGGGTGGGTTCACTTGGTAGGTGCAATCAATTTGTTGTAGCCAACTGGTGTATATTTAATTAGCCATCCACGAATGTAAAGTAAGAGATTTATAATTTATAAAGTACGAGTTATATGATGACAATAAACACGATCGAAGTTTCCACTAACTTTTTATTACAACTAGTTGCGGTGTGTTGCGTAATGTTTAAGTGAATGTTTGTAAAAAATATTGTAAATATTGTGCTTCAGAGTGATGTGGTGACTAGTTGTATTAAAATGTTGTTAGTAGGGAACTGTAAATTTTATTCTTGTCGTTGCGGAAAAGTTCCACCACATCAACCAGATTATCGTAATATATCGATTTAGATATTACAATTCGAGAAATTTCACCATCCGATGTAATTTTTTTCCGCGATGTATCTGTACAATCAAAATTCCTTTCCCACACCTATTTCCATTGGTGCCTGCGCTCCCTACCATTCAGCAGTGGGTGGCTGGCAGGGTTTGTGCCGAGACGTGGGAGTCGGAACGTCAATTCCCGTGGGAGCGCTGAGGTCTGCTCTTACCAGCAGCTCTACCTACCCGAGGCTCGTGTTGGTACCGCTCTGTCCTAAATATTGATTCAGGCATCTCACCCCTCCTCTCTGTTTCACTAAGGATTTCCCCGAAAATAGCTCACTAACTTTCCCCTCGATGGTTTCAACGAGTCTCGCGTCCGCGACTTTGAAAGTGATAAGTGACCTGTCCAAGGTGATTCTCCTGAAAACACGCCGTCGGCTTAATTAAGCGTCGGCGGGGTGCCTTGCGCGGTTGGCTGCTTTCCGGAGAAATCCTTTTTAGGAGCCATGACCCTTTAAAAGACCTTAGCCCCTACTCCTCGGGCGTCAGCCCATCTCTTTCTCGGAAAGCTCTCTTAATCGCTTCGCGAGAGTGCGCTAGCATAGCTCACACGACCGCGAAATGGCAATCTAGCTCGGGAATCATCAAACGTTCTCGGGTGTGAGAGAGTGCCGTATCAAGAGTGGTTCGAAATGGCGTGGAAGGGGAGGGAAATCCCTAATGTTTAGTCCTGATATCGAAATTAAGTGTTTGAATTCATTTGAACGGAAAATAATGTTGGCATTTAATTTTGTAACTTTTCTTTGCTTCATATTTTTCTTCTATGGTTGGATTAATCCATTGAAAGAGAATATTTCCTTGTAAGTAGGTATATTAGTTCCAGTATCCATTATTATCTACTGGAAGATTACAGTGATCTTTCGAGTTCCTTTGTGTACCAGGAGGTTCAAGGTAGCTAAGAATTCATCAGCTTCTTCAAACGTTTAAGTGACCGAGTTTTGATAGTTTTGTCTAAAAAATTATAAACTCTTGTTTTGCCTGTTTTTTGTTTTTTTGTCTTTGCACTTTCTGCAAGGACAAGTTTAGGCTTTCGGCTTGGTTTATCCGTGACACGAACTGGATTTGATAATTATGAAATTTGGTTTGGTGACCTGTGGAGATACCGACAGTAATAGGTACTTAGGTATGTTTAATGACTAAAGGCTCATTTATTGGTTTTCTATTCCGAACGACTTCTCTTCAAATTTGCAATGTACTCCTCATTTGTGGTTTTGCGATTGACCTACTGTTAGGGATAACAAGACAACTAAAAATGTCTTTTTTCCCTAAACCGACCGTGTACAATCAATTACAATTAGTTGTCTTGTTTCAAAGTAGTACGAACGATTTTCAATTTCGGCACTAGCATCATCAATTTACTCCGAATAAGGCACTTGCATCCTCATAATATGTGAATAATATTGTTGTCTAATTGGGTCCTAGCTAGAGGCTTCAGATTGCATCAGCAAATCCTTTTTCAGGGTTTATTGCAAATCATCATTGTGTAACGTAACAATTTAAAATATATATGATATGGCAATTATCCAACAACGGTTTTACATCATTCATTTTTGCTTAATCTTGATTGAAGCTTTCAGAAATCTAATAAAACAGTGCTGGGAGTCGAAGGAAGGTCTCCAAGTAGTAAAATACATAATGTAATTTATGTACCTATCCTGAGAATTTTTGTAAGATTATGTGCGCTGAAATTCACATTTAGTGTATCCTAAGGGAAAGGTTTCCTTGATGTGTTATAAGTAATTGATTTTGGACTAGGGTATTTTAACTTAAAAATCTTTCTAACGTAGCTTTTTTCTTCGAAGCGAAGACGAAATCTTTAATACCTCGTTATCATCAATTGAAATAAACACCCTCCTTTCTCTGAAGGAAAGTCTAAGCATTTCGTAACATATTTCTTAGCTTCGAATTGATGGTGGTGCGGGGTACTTTTGTTTCTGAAGAGCGATCAATCATTTACTTAGAAGTAGTTTCAACTCTTTTATCCCCTTCTTCTCTTTCCGTGAGTTGTTGAATTAGTGGAAAAACGGTCTTCGATGTTCACCTTGCTTATATTTTTTCATACCAATTCCTTATCGTCTCTAAATTGTCCCTTGAATGATGTGGAGTTACTTCCTACCCCAATCGGTTGTAAATGTGATTATAAGTTACCCTTGTGACCCAGAATTTTTATGCAGTGCTCTTCATTATTTCCCCTCGTTCAGTGTTTTTATCGGAATTTCGTCAGTTTTTTGTTTAGAATTTGCGGTGCTACGTGGATAAGCTGTATTTTCCGCCTCGGCGGTGTCTATTATTCCCTTGGAGGAATCCTCTGGGAGTGTATAATTTAAATCCCATCCTACGCCTCTTCATGGAGCTCATTAGCGCCAGTCCGCGTAGGCTATGGCGTGTGCGTGCCTCAGGTGACGTGAACAACCCTCCTCCCCCCTCCCCACTTCCCTCCGCCCCTCACGCCTATCACTCTTCCATCCTCTCGTACTCACCTTCCATCCATCCATCCACACGAGTTGTTGCTGTTCTCGAGATTTGCGGGCCGGCTGGTCCAACGCGTGTTTAAATGCCATACTGCCTGATAGTTCGTGCGGCGGAACGCATGGATGGAGAGCCTTCTCACCAATGTAAATCCTTATGTGTCCTCTAATGAACCTGGAGATTAAAAGAAATTGCCTGAATAATGCGTGTATTCTTCCTTGGGACATTGGAATGACAGGCTGTCAACTTAAGATAGTGCGCCTATTGCGGTCTAAGTCATTACTCTCATTTGCTTGTTTTTTCTTGATCTTGAATGCCTCAGGCATCGTCTTAGTGTACATGATTGTTTTAATTGCTTGTTAAGGTGAAGCGAGTTGAACATTTTTGAATAATTCTGGAAATTTTCCGAAATTTCCCAAAATGACTAGTGGCTTAAGAGATAAGTAAAATGCATGAAACTTACATGGATTAATATTACCTGTCATGTATGAAATAATGTTAGCTGCGGGCAATAAAGATGTTAGTAAAATGAATTAGTCAAATATTCAGGTCTTAACTGAGTTAATTGGAATGTGTTGGAGTTTTCTCATTCATAAAGACCCGTAAATCCGTATGTAGTGAACTTTATGGTGGCGCGGGAAAGTGACTCACGGTGCCAGGAGTAAATATTTTGTTTGCGCCTACACCCGCCATACGGGGGATTCCCATGATGTTCATTAAACCATATATGATCTAGCGTCACATGCTTGGGAGCTACTTTTCGTTTTTCTGTCCTAGAAATTTACAATGAATCTCACGGCGATCCGGGGATGTGGTACGCACACAGCTTAGAGATTACATCGGAAGGCGGAGGCCAAGCGCATTCGGAGGTCCACCTTAAAACGAGCGGACGCATTGCGTGATGGGCATACATACCTACGGCAGACCATCGGGAGGGAGTGGGGCGTGTTATTTTGTATTTTTCAAGCCCCACTCTCCCTTGCCATTTCTCCTTTGATCTTGTCGTTTATTTTTTCCAAGTTGTGTTTTCCAACACCGCGAGTTGTGTGATCTAACAGATAAAACATCAAATACTGCGTAATTGGACCGAGAAATTAATCGGTTTTGGAACAGATGGTCGTGCCCTCGAATTGAAGAGCTGTAAGAATCCGTTGGTTTGTATCATTGTCCCGCACACGACCGGGCGGACCGACAGGGGAAAGCGGCCGGTTGCGGCGCGAGGGCTCTCGGTCGGGTCGGCGTGGGTGGTTGTTGGGGGGGATCGGAAGGAATTCAACATTCAGGGGAGTGCAAAGGGCGTGTGGCGGCAGCAGACTCCTGGCAGTCTGCTCCTCCTCCTCCCCGCCCCCCTGGAAATGGCTCTCCTGGAACGTTGTCGCGACACCCCCGTCCGTGTGCTCGCGCTCATCCCACCCATCGCGTTGCACCCTGTTCTGCCCACGCGCCTGGCTCCGTCCGTTTGCACTGAGCGAAACCCGTCCGATTGACATTCCTTTGCTGCCGATGGAATTCGGCTGCGGTCGAAAGCGACGCCCTCCGCGAGTTGGTGGACAAGGACGCGGGGTTCGCCCTTCTCGATTTCTATTGTCTTTCGTGAGCGGAATGGCAGTGCGGATGAATGACGAATTTGTAATTGGTGCCATTCCACTCCGATTGTTTCGCAGTGGCATAATGAGTTGCTCCAGATGCTCGCTGTATTATTATTCCACTGATATCATATTATTAAAAATCTGTCAGCATAATCCTACCGGAAAAAATTGGCCGTATATACATTTTAACTGATGAAAACAATGGTTTAGATAGCGGGGTTATTTCCCTTCATTTATTGTGACCCCTCCACCCTATGTTCTGTTTCCATAAACATGTACGATGAAGCATTGGAATGAGGATGAAAGTTCTTTTTAATTAAATGCTTTTTCTTAGATTTTTATTGTTTTTAGATATCTTATTTTTTCTTATACGCTTGAAAACCCAATTTGCTTTCTGAGTACCAGCTCTGTTATCTAGTACTTATAAATTGGTTTGTCCATTTCTCTTATTATTATCAAGTGCTTATAATCATGTATTCTTATCCGTTAACCGAAGTTGCATCCTTCTCTCGAGCTTTTTAACAATCCGAGCGGCACTGCCTGCAAGTAATTAATTCCACAACAATTACTATGGGGGCTATTTTATGAGCGTATCAATTTTGCTTTACGTATGTGCCTAATTGCCCTCTAGGGCGTTTGAACTTTCGATTGTATAGATCTCCAATTCAATTTACTTCCAGGTGTCCTAATTTAGGTGGTTGGTAAAATACCTATCTTGATCCATGTGTTAATTACCAAAATTCTTTTTTGATACGAAGGAAACTTTTTTCTTCCAAATTTTTATGTTGCTCCTTCTGTCTTCAAAGGTTTTCCGTGCCTGGCGTGTTCTATATGTTCCGTAGTAATCACGCGAGTTCACCTGTTCAAATAACTGATAAATCGCCCACTTCTGTTGGAGAAAAAATCGATTGCGACATGTTCAGCTGGTAGACCGAAAGAGTTCAGGCATCCCTCACGTGCTTGGATTGCTTTGCTTGAAGTCCATGTCCGTTCACGAATAAAGGGCGTCTATTTCGCTGGAAATCTTCACCCTGAAGCACCTGCCCCAGTTCGTTGGGCTGATCAGAAAGCATGCCCCAATGTCTTTTGTTTCTGAGCTCCGCCACGACAATCTTAAGTGAGGGCCACTCCTCTTCCCTCCGAATGTGTGACTCACTCCGCCCACGCAGCTTCCCCTCCTCCCCCTCCCCAAACTCACCCACACCACACTACCTACCAATCGGGGGAGACACCTGTGCGTCACTTGCTCGCTCCCACGGTTACTTTTCCGATCGTGCCTGTGACCTCTTCACCCCTTTAGTTATAACCGGGAGGAAATGGTCTGTGATCTCTCGTCTCGGTGGGCTGGTTATCTGAATGGAAAAGTGCGTGTTTTCGTTTAGCCCACTTATTTTTTTGCATTTTAGCAATAATGTGGTGATTACTGGAGCTTACTTTTCCTCGCTTTAAGACATTCGATTAGTTCTTCGGATGGGGTTTTCAGCTGGGGACGACATGTTCATCAAAAGGAACCAAAGTAACTTGATATTCCATTTTCAATTTTATTTTCCTATTTGCGCATAAAGAAGCCTGTTCGTGCTTCGAAGTTCTCCTCTCAATGTGAAGCATGTGACGTCATTTTAGGCGCATGATGTACTTTTACATCAGGAATGGAAATTGATGTTCTTGAAATATAAAGCCTCTTTGTGGTGAATAGGATGTCAGTATGGTCATCTCCTTCTCTTTCTTTCTCAACCCCCAGATTCACTGTGTACAATAGATAATCACTATGTATGTTTAAGCCCTGCAAGTCGTCATCGATATATCGCGAAGTGCGATGAGTTGGTTAGTTGCGTCAATGCGTGAAAATAATTTTAAGAATGTTTCATGAAGAAAAGAGTTGGAAAATAGACTAGAATAGGTCAGTATAGACACAAAGAAGAAAAAGTAAAACTTTTATAATCCAAAATGTCTCTTTTTGGGGTTTTTTTTCGTCTCACGAATGTGATTAAGAGATTAAGGAAAAGGGGCAATTAGTATAAATATTTTTCAGCTTGGATTCTCTTCATTCGTATTTTATAGCTTACCGTTGTAGTAATTGAAGCAAGTGCCTAAAGTAAACTCTTGTGGAGCTTTGTTTTTAGCATTTTCAACCCCTTAAGTTTTCATCATCAACGCAAAGTTGCTAGTAAATTTGTGCAACTACATTGGGAAACAAAAATGATTTTTATACCATCGAATCATTTATGCCATACAACAATAGTCCCAATTAAAAATATTATTTTTATTGTGACACAGATTACCGTAATAAATGCAGCTACGTACGTACTGGAAGTAGCTGTCGACATTCAAATCCCTACGGCTTGCCTTGAAAAACAAAACCTCTAGCAAACATAAAGAATGTGAGATTTTTCATTCCAAGTTCATGGAATTTCGTTTCAGGTCGAAATATTTGTGATGGCATAATATTGACACTGTGAAACAACGAAATGAATTGGTGTGCGATAAATTGCGTATCAGTTCCCTTCGTGGGAGACGACTTT
>LYUA01000662.1:263782-274090 GCA_002093875.1 Calopteryx splendens
CGCCCCCTTCCCCGTTCTTTTTCTCTCTCTCACCCCTTTCCTCCATCACCCCACTCCAGGTGCAGCGGAGGGCGGTGTAAAAAAAATGATAAAACTAGCGACTTGCCTTGCGACTCACGCCGCCTGCCTCCGTTTCCATGACGACCGCGACGCGCGCGCCCGCTCTCCCCACGATGACAAATGTTCATTGTTTCTCCCTTTTGTTTTGCATATCCTGTGACGAAGCCTATCACGCCACGTGAGATATATCCATAATGGTGCGTTGTGGGGGTGAGGGGAGGAGGGTACACATTTGGCGCCATCGGAGAGGTTGTAAATGTGTTTTATTTATGAGAAAGTGACCCCTGTCCTCATGTGTCTTTTATTGATGAAACTGCACGCACCCCTTTTACCGTTAATTTCATTTCCTTCTGCGTTAAAGACCCTCTATTTTCACCATTCGTCCCGTACGTCCATGTTCGGCTTGCGGCGACGTGGAAAGGCGCTCGTGCTTGAAAGTGTTGCGTCGGTTACCTCGCTTGCGGTGGCGCTCTGCGAAAAGGGAGGCCGCGCAGGTTAGGCGCGATGCATCATTCCTCCTGCTGCTTCTGCAATCTTACTCCCTTAGGATAGTCGTCGTGGATCGTGGCAATTCGAAGATTTGAATGCAGCGAAATTACTACGGCACTTTATTTTAAAAAGTGGCCTCGTAGAACGCCTCCAGGATCATTACAATGACTCCATAAATGGAGTAAAGCAAATCATCTCCCGAGTAGGTGCATCAATTGAACTTTAATCATCGCTTCGCTCTGTGATCACGATTCGTCCTTGGATTAGGGTATTTTTCCATTTTTGGTCAGCGCACTCTATCAAGCGCAAGGGGTCAGCAATTAATTGCCGTTAGGTTTGAACTAAGGGGGTTAGTTTGAAACGCAGGCGATGGTTTTGTACCAAACTCGTTGACTTTCTTTTGTGAACGTTTCGTAGAACCGCATTCTCTTCAGTGGAGAGGTATCCCTGATTCCCAACGATTACTGTTTGGTTTTATTTGAGATACCCGGGTCGTGACGGACGTGTAGTTATGCATGCAAGTCTCTCCTGCGCACGAGTACAAAGATTTGGGCTATAAAATAGAAATTCTTCCCGATTCTTTTCCTCATGTAATTAGCTTTTAGGATCCTCATCGTATATATAGGTTTTTCTGGTCCGTTCTAATCCTAGACGGGGATGATGTCTTTAAAAATTCAAGTAGTGTGATGTAGATTGGCAAAGGGAGGATGCAATCTATCCATTTGAGTTCATTAAAAAACAACGAAAGTGATGTCTTTAATTCAATTTCCTGTCCCTTTCTGTAAGAGTCGTCACTGGAACCGAGATTATTTACAGAAGGCAAATTTCACGTTAGCTAACTTTTTCAAATAAATTACGGAATCCTTATTCGTAGTTCTCCCAAAATGTGAATCGAAATGAATTGGATGGTGAATATTTAAACATGCCGCACTGCAAACATTAGAGCGTACAGGTTATCCGAGGGTCGGAAGGAATCCATTTAAGGCAGCGTGAACTTGAAACTTTTCCATGAGGACACATGGTGGGATTCAAATACTTAAAGGTTAACACGATCCAAACCTGTTGCGCGGAGTTCTTGTCTGCTCGGTGTTACAATTATGGTGGAGAGTGAATAAATGAGTCGTAAAAGGTGAATTGAAATCCTCGAGTGGTTATAAACTGTGACCTGTCCTCTTCGGGTTGCAGAGCTGCGTTGCCAATTGCCTCTCATGCTCGCGGACGTTCTATTTTCGGCCGTTAACCCGAGCGAGAGAGCCGCTCGCTCAACGCGGACCCTCGCTCGCATTCTTGCCGCAACGCCGTGGTGACTAAGACTTTTGATTCGATGTCTGGGAGAAGTGGGCGCATTATTTTTTTCTCGTCACCTCTTGGTGGAAGTTGAATCGGCAGTGATCATCATTGTTTCGCGACCTGGCTTTTCATTAGTTTAGCCTGCAAAAACATTGCGTATCCATTCGTCATAATGGTGAGACAGTTTATTCCCCTGCAGAAGTCGCGTAAAAAAATTACGTTTTTTGAGAGTTGTCGAGAATGCTGGTGACATCCATTGGTGAAAGGAACTCTAGTCCCAATACTCCTTCGGTCCTCCAAGCTCTTTATGTGACGCTGCGGAATACTAACTTGAAGACTTAAGATTCTCGATCAGTCGCTACCTGATCCAACCATTCACTTTCATTCAACCGAGTTCCTTTTAAGGACGCATGCCATAATGCTTTCGCAAAAGGTGTATAGTTAAAAAAATCTCGGTGTCGAGCATTTTCGCGAAGTTGCACCGCCGTGAAGCGTTCGCTGCCCAAAGATTAAAAGGACTTGTCCCGGAAATGTTTACAATCGCCGGAGTCATCACACATTTTCCAATTACCGGTTTCCTTGCGAGCCTAAGTTCCCCGCTTCGAGGTAGGCTGTAATTAGTATGGTTATTTGTAGGATTGACGACTAATACACTTGAAAAGAAAGTTAACTCTTTGGATGAAAGTTCAGTCAGTCATTACGCATAAATGGCATAACATTAACTTTTAAATTAATCTTGAATAGAAAGTCGATCCTCTTCCCCAACCGAGTGGGCGTGCCTGGTTTTAATAATAAAAATAAATTACACATCATTCGGGTCTTTAGTACCAAAAGCTCCAGTAAGTTTTTCGTGTCTAGTGCTAGGCTGATGGTAGTTCGTTTTCTTCGAAGGAATTTCTGCGTGGTGTCTTTCAGCTTCTAAAGTTGTTCCTTGAAGTATTATTTTCATTGTTGCTCTCTGAGGCCATGATGAGCGCAGGTGGTCGTGAAAGGCTTGTTCGGGGACGGGGTGCATGCATGGAAATGGCTCGATGAGCTTTTGTTCGTGTTAGTGGGCGGTACCATTCCTCCCGGGATGGCCTTGTGCTGCCCCCTGGTCGCGACGCTGCATCAATTGAGATGCCGGTTGGGTTGGCGCAGGAGCCGGGCGACCGGGGGGTGGGGGGGAGAGGCGAGGCGGCCTCGGCGGCGGCCGCAGCTTCGCTGTCCGACATCCCAGGCAAGTAACGTGGACACGGGGGGACGCCGTGCTTTTCTTCCGAAGGAACGGGCGATGTCTCGCGAGGAAAATTGTGAAGATTAGGGGAGTTCCAAGAGGCAAAGTGAATTGAGAGCAGTAGGCATATTTATAACCCATCTGATAACGATCGTCGTCCAAAATATTATATCGATCAATGGTTAGATAATGTGGGTGTGGTGGCCATATGGGTGGGGCAGCGAGGAACCACCCACGGCTCGCCTAGTATTATGGTGCGTGGTTCTTTCCGCTTTGATTTCAGCGACAAGGGTTTCCATCAACATTCCAATAAAAAGACGGTCCGTGTGGAATTTTTTATCAACATACATGTGGTGAATTGTAGTACATCTGGATGATTTAATATTCGTTTTGAGTTATGAAAGGATGCAAACAAATTTGTACGAACCGAATTTAGTGCGCAAAATGAACACGCATGCCAAAGGTTAAATATGATGGGAACAGGGTTCCTGTTCTGACCGCAGTAGGAGTCGGTGAATACACCTAACGTTTGGGCGTCAGAGGGAACGATTGTGAATGAAACCAGCGGATCAGTGCGGCTTCTAATCTTCCTCGATTAGAAGCCGCATTACTACATTAAAAAGAGCTTCAGAACCACGATTCACGACGAGGAGAAGTACGTAGTCTTAGGTTAAGAGCCCGATTGGAGAGAGAGCCAAGCTTTGCACGTGTTCAGGCCTTCTGTGTTCGTCGCCCATGCAAAACTTGTTGCAAGATCTCCCCGTCTTCCCTTGTTTACATGGAAGGGTGGAACAGAGAACGACCGAGGGGATGCGTTGCCTTAAAAATATGTGCGGTCGACGTCACCGGATGGCCCTGCGAGGGAGACCAGGGAGGAGCGCGGCGTGCGGGGGTGGCGGAGTTGTTTCGGAGAGATTCATGTGGGGAGGCGACGGTTGGCTGGGATGAGGCGAAGAGTGGAGTCGAGACCCCCTCCGACCTCTTAAGAGAATCTCTCCCATACACTCCATCTTTCGGATTCTGTTTTCCCTGACATCGTTATGGCGAGTTGACAAACTTTACTGTTTCCGGCTATATATTTCACCTCTCTATAGGCCACCGTATACCTACTCTCCAATATTTCTCTTTTCAAAATAAGATTAGCGTCGCAACTCGGGATTGCTTGACTATTATCTATTTTATGTGTACCTCTTTATCGATTACCTTGTTATGACGTCAACTGAGAGAGACCTAGGTTTGCTTCCTCTGCAATACTCTTCTTTCTTGTTGCATTGTTTTTGTCTGTTTTTTAAAATTACTTTTTATTAGCGCGTAGTCTTCATTTTGCCGCAATTTGTACTGGACTCATATTAATCGCGAAGACGAAAACAGAAACCCGATTGTAGGAGTTCTCCGCGTGAATATCACGGTTTGCGTAGTATTGCAGGGCGCATTTAGCCCTTTCTTCATCTCCTTGTAGTTTCACCATTTGCTGTCGCCGTTGTAATTTGTACAAGGTGTCGTAACAAGTTGATTAAAAAAGTAATTTCATACAAGTTAGAATTCGTAAGTTAACGTCAGAATCTCGTCTTGTGGTCACCATGGCAGCAAAGTAATATGGAAATCTGTAATACCTACGCCTTGAAAGTGTTATCTTGTGTGTTGAATAATTAAGAGCCCAAGGTACTCAGAATGCCGTGGAATAGTCCGTCATTCTGCTCGTTCCGTGCAGGATACATGAAAAACGGTGGTTATTGCTCGCTTAGTGGACATTGTCGCTGAGATCTGACTAAAAAAATCCGCTGCAGGCTAAGGTGTCGAAACGACTTTACAAGTCAAGTCCTGCAAGAATTCTCTTTTATTTTAAGAAGTCTATTTCAGTTGGAAACTGCATTTCGTTTGTTATAACATGAAAATATAGCTCACTCCATCTTCTAATTGTGAGCAGAAATAGGAATGCGCTAAAAGGATCCAGAGTCGATGAATCTGATTGGCAGTTAACGATCAAAAAGCTTTTTTGTTAGAGAACTAATTCGCTGTAACTCACCTTGTTGTGGGAGTCGTTCTCATGTATTTAGTCCTTCTGAGTATTAAATGTTTGATTGCAATTTATTAATCATTATTATTTCTGGCACTTTTCTTCATCAAATCACAACAATGTAATGCCTTTTACTTTTTATTATGCAATCGATGATTCCATAATTCCCCGCACTCTCGGTGAGCCGTAGTCATTTAGTCCCAGTGACAGTTCTCGCGACCCGTAGTAGATTTATATAATTTTAAAGACGTAAAAATTACATGTACACGACATCTTTTGTTCGCGACTTTTATTGTCATTCACGCAGAAAATGTTTTAGAAAAAGTTAGCAAAGAAGTGTTTTAATGTTAAGAAAATTGTAAGCGAAGCTTGCCAGTCAAAATAATAATTTTGGAATTATCTTCGCCTCCACCGCGTTTACCTCTCAATTTTAGTGCCCAAGCAGCCTATCAACTCCCATTTCTTCCTCGCCGCGCAGTCTGTCATACCCAGACTCTAAATGGGTTTCCCCTTTCTACGCATTTTATTGCCGCAACAGCTCTTCCCTTTCCATGGAAAATCCTCGTTTTTTTCCTTTTAAGAGCGTAACACAACCTGAGTGCCTTCCCCACCTGTTATAGCTTCCGGTGAAACTCTCAATACCATATTTATCGCAATTTCTTTCGACCCTCGGATCAATTCGTTCTGGGTTTCTTCCAGATACGGGTAAGATGCTCAGCGTAGCGGTTTCCCGATCTCTCCGAGTGTAAATCACCCATCTCCGGGGCTTGGACTGTTATTTTGGAAATCTCCGAGAGCGCCTATCTCGAGACCTACTTCGCGTCGGTTTCTTAATATCAAGGTCGCAGGAATTAATCTTTTCGGCAACTGCAGTTGCGTCCTCTTCCCCATTTTGATTCGGAGATTCCTCTAACCGGAAAGCATAAAGCGACCCAGATATTTGCCTAAATGATGCTGAAAAATTTAGCCCCGCTGTAAATTTTGATGTGAATCGGTGGTGGTGGTTGTTATCTTTCGAAAATCGGAATGATTAATTTCATCGGCGAGGAACGAAGTTGTAGTCAAGTCGATAGGCGTGAGGTTCTTGTTTTTGTTGTTCGACCGATAGAAGGGCGAATGAGATCATGCTGCACAGCAAGCATCACATTACATCATGAAGTCCTTTCGAATGCTTGAATCGAACTACCTATGTTTGGATCAGCCGGCAGGATATGCCAGCCAGGTCGAATTCGATGTGTCCGTATGTTAGAGCCGTTCCAATTTCATAATTGGCAAGTAATTATGGGGACCTGCGATATTAATGCTAAGTGCATATATAGAGTATGTAGTTGTGTGATCGATCATTATTACAATTTTGAGTTGTTGATATAAGGTCGTTAGATATCCACAGTAATGATGTGCTAACATTTTAACCGAGGTCGTCATTAAATTAAGTGTGCAAAAAGTTAAATCATTACAGTATTTTATGAGGTATGATTTCTAGATTCATAAAAAAACTCCCGTTGCAATTGTTTTTCACTCTGCTTAGGTGAGTGACGTGGCTGTGTGCAAGTTTCTAATTCCCTCGTAAAGTGAGCGCTGCATTTCTCTTCACCTTTGCCGCGCGTGTAGTAGCATTGGGTTCATAGTAATCGAAACCACCGCTGCCACACATCGCATAGTTAGCGACTTGGAATATGGGTTGGGGATTCTGGAGTCCGGAGGTAGTGTGGCATCCGTGTCTTTAGCGTGGGATGGGATGAAGAGAGAGCACCAGTGTTCGGATAAAATCCTAGCGTTGAAGGCTTCTATGAAATTTATTGTGTTTCGAAGCGGTTCAGATCTAGTTCAAAGCCGCCCATCTCTTGTCGTTCTTCCTCGTGCCATTGTGGCAGTCGTCGTCGGAGGCCCCACAGGTGGGAGCGGGAATTCGGGACGACGAGTTGCTGGAATAGTGGGTTGGGGTTCGTTTATTCTTGGAGTCCCTTGGCTTGTATGCACGCTGCGGATTTCTACCGCTCCCTCTCCGACAGTCCTCCTCGGCTTCCTTTTATTTAGAAGTCTCCCTTCGGTCGGATGCCGGAAAGTCGTCCTCGTCCCGAACGCCTTTAAATTCGTATTTACGACCGGCATCCTTTGCGGATGGCGATCAGATTGAATTTAAGGTCTAAATGTCTTGCGTGGAAAGCGAAATCGAAATAGTTAATTTCTTTTCGGGGTCGAGGGTGCTTCAGCAGTAACTGAAAATTCTGGGAAAGTATTTCTCGTTGGAAATTCTCTTTGTTGAAGTGGAAGTACGTTGTTAAAATGTCCTAGATTTGAAGGCACTATTGACACTTTGAGTTTTTTTTGTGGGGCATGTAATTTTTGGTTATTTAGAACGTAATCGTATCACTTGTGCTTCATTCTTGCCGAGGAAAAATTTCTAAACACAACACCTCAGTAAGGCTAGTTATTATTTTTAATCTTTGGTCGGTCAAAATTAGTCTCTAGTTTTGCGTTTTTCATTATGCTCAACAAGGTTATTGCCTCATTTTTATAGATATTTCACTGGGGTATTTAATAACCGAACCCCGTATTAGCTTGACCTTCGCACGAAATGGGGTCGTTCAATCCCAGTTTTATTCAAGAATTCAGTAGATAACACAAAAAAGCTATTTTTAGAAAAAAATACATTTTTTCGGTCATCCGTTGTTTCGTAAAGTGGAAATATCCAAAATTCGCGTCCAACTCCGTTATAATTATTGGGTCATTGGATTCGTTTCGGCCAATGCCAGGGCAAGATAGAGCGTAAGTACCACGGTGGTTGGATGGAAGCTACTTGTGGTGTAGCAACTATGGGTCGGCCCTCTAGGGGAGAGGGCTGTGCTCTACGATGTTTAGCCGCCTACAACTAGGAAACCAGGCGACAGATGGAAGAACTTGAAAATTCGAATTTTTTTTAACTCCAACAGAAATGGCACCGAAATAAATTTGCAAAGGAGCCCATTCTTCAGACCTTGAGTTATAAACCAACCGCATGCATAAAAATAGGACGTGATACGCTCTGGCTTCTGTCAACGCGTTTTAAGTTGAGAGGCGTTCGCGTTTGAGATGATTTTTTCATGGCACACCCACTGAGAGCCGCGTGATATCTGCAGATGTCGGCTGTCAAATAATGTTGAACAAAACTGTAACAAATCATGCTCTTCCTCATGTTGCATCGCATGGTGGTTCCAAAGTAGAATGGAATTGGTAGTTTGCGCTATAAAAAGCGTATGATCTATTGCAACAGATCTAAAAATGGCAAGTTCGATTTATTCCGATGAAGTGAATTCAAAAGAGTCAAATTTTTTATGACAATCTAAAGTAAGTTAGTAATAGTTGATGCTCTCTGCTAAATCAATGTTCTTTATATATTTTCCAATTGATTTATTTTCATCATTAGTCATTTAAATGTTAGATTTCAAGCTAAAATTACGTTTATTTATAATAATACTACGAAAATTTCGCGAACAAATTGGTTTTTATTTTCCTAGCATATCAATTATTTAAACCTGTAAGAGCGGATTCAACGGAGTAATTATCCTCTTCAAAAGCAGAAACAGGGTCGTATGATCTCGTCCCTTGTGTTAAGAGAGTGTATTTTATATGACAAGAAATGTATTGCAAGGAAATGCCTTGAGGAATAAAAGGTGGCAGGTAATCTTTAATACGATTAATAACCAGTACCTAATACCAAATGATTTTTACCTTCTGCTTGCGTTACTGCCACCGCTCATCTCTTGAAACATATTCACTCTCCTTGATAATAATTTCGTACTCATGTTGAGGTTAAACCCACTTCATTCTGCTGATTAAAATATGAATGAAGACAGTGTAAAATTATTTTAATTTTCACTGGAAAATTCCCACTTGACCCCTCCCCTCCAGGTGAAACGTGGGTCCGCCCATCCAACCTGTGTTCAAGTCTAAAGGCAATGAGGATACATTATTCTCTCGATCCAAAAGCGAAAACTTAAGTAAGAATTACCTCATTTCTGTTTAAGCTTGTGGAGTGAGTTGATCATGGGATTGCATTCAGGTCATTAAAATTTTGGAGAAGGGAAGACGATCCTGCTTAATGTAAATGGCGTTATCTATGGCCGTGCACAAAATTTTTCATTGTCATCCAGTTAAGGAGGGAGATGAGGACAGCGGCTTTAGATAATCGGTTGAATTCTAAGCGTCCCTTGTCCTTCATGTGGTCATTCGACCTCGCTGTCTTCCCGGAACGGTCTGCCCGATTGCTCTGTAAGTTATGGAGGCCGTGCTGGGCTTCTCCTGCGGGGGAGGAAGAGGGCAAATGGTTAGCCGCCCAGTGTCTTCTCGGGGAAGGGAGGGGGGGCGGGCGTATGGTTAGGCGCTCTGGGACGAGGAAGTAAGTGAGCAAGGGGTTGAAGAGGATGGGTTTGGGGGGCGAGTGTCACGGCTCCGGCAGATGTTTCCTCGACCAAGGCTCTGTTAACAAGACGGATGATGTTTTGCGGAAAAAGTATGTCTTCCTTAACACTTGATAAAAAAATTCACGGGTCAGAATAGTAATGGACTTGCCCTCTGCATTCCGTGCCACGTCGAACTTGGCGAGATGGCATTCCCTCATTTGAACGGACAATGCGACTAAATGAGAATAAATTTAATGCTCAAGTAAAGTACCACTGCTGCTCCACCCATTACGAAGATTTTTTGTGAACGGTTTTCATATCCCTTGCAAGTTGACTTATTTTGAATGTACTGAAACCATAAATTCAAAACATCATTTCTGGGAACGAAAAGATAAAAGAGTTCCCATAATCAGTTGCGTGTATAGCTCTATCATTTTTACTGTCTTTCTTAGAAAGTGCCCATTGTTTTTGCCAATCAATTCAGGATTTTAAAGTTGGAAAGTGATTATTCCACTTCAAAAGTGATAAACTCTTTCAAAATACTGAAGTTAGAGCATACTAGTTTAGGGAAAAAGGGAATGCCGGTTAGAGAGAGATTCACGATGTGCAGCTCGCTATTTAAATTTTTTAAAACCTAATTCGAACATTTGAGGTGTTTAGAGCTCAAATATACTAGATAGCTGACATTCATACTTTCGAATCGATTTAATTCCTTGGCGAGTTTTTATTAGTGCCCTGTTTTAAAATTAATTTAAATGGAAAACCAACCATTGACGTTCAAGTCTCGTAAATGGAATTAGGAATGAGATTGCAAGCAAACCAGAAAGCATGCACCTTGCGTATTAAGAGTGCCT
>LYUA01000662.1:275500-286408 GCA_002093875.1 Calopteryx splendens
CCATCGAATGGGGATGAGATGCATTGGGACCGCACACGTGGCGCCGCGGATCGGGGACCCCTCCGGCGGCCGAGGGTTTGAATCACGCCGACCGATTTCGGGACGTCATCCTTCTTAACCGAGGAGCTTCTCTCCTCCTCAACGACCTCGGCGGAGAAATGCTTCTCCCCAAGTATTCAGCACGTCTAGGTGAATTCCAAACGCAAAGCCTGGACCGGTCTGGTTTTCTGAGGGGTAATACAGGTATCCAGTAGAGTGCGTGTTTGTTTCTCATCGACGGAATGGATGTTGTGTCCTCGTACATTGGATTTTATTTCAATAGACAATGGTTTCACAGAACAGCATTTGTCCTAGCACTCGAAATACTAAATTATTGCCGACTATTATACAACAGCCCAAAACAGAATTTCCATATCAAACATGACTATTTCATACAAGTTCATCTTTTCCCTTCCAAATTAGATTATATACCTCTATTGTAAACATAACTTCAAATTTTCATCTTAAATGCAATCTTTAAGTGGCTGACGGAGAAATCGCTAATATTCCGTCAAATATCATTTGTTAAGTAATAAAAAAAGTTATAAATATTTAAGTGAGGAATGACGGTTTTTAAAGTATTCAGGCAACCAATAGGAGAGTGAAAATTTTATGAAAAACATTGGTCTATTAATAAGTCGGGAGGGTTTTTTAACTATCCAACTTAGGTCAATATCTAAAAATAAATTACCTGCTATGTTTATACTTTTAATTTATTTAATGGCTTAGAAGGATTAAACACAATCACTTAATTATGTGCAGCTTACGGAGAAGGTATGTGATATTGGACCATGATGTAAATAATTGAATAATTTTACATGCACACTTCCTTTTTGTGATGCTGCATTGGAGAAGCTATTTGGGTCCTGTAACTTTTGAAACCACATGTGAAAATATCATGGGAAAAGGTAGAGATGTGTTGCAATCCGCGGCGGTTTCATCCGCGGTGGCTTTTTATGTTGATAAGAACTGTGGTTGATGCACAAATTTTCCAATAGATACGGACGATGATGGATGTCTTATACTTACTTTAAACGTAGAATTTGAAGTCTCGGTAAATAACTCCCGTATTAGTTACTCTTCAAGTCATAATTGGGCGTGATATTCCCCTTAAAATTGGCTGATAAGTGTCCTTTAGGTGGTAATTGGGATAAGGTGATTCACGCGCAACAAATTAGACAAGGGCGTTTTGACTCCCGTTTGTTTTTTATGCTCCCTTTGGAAAACAACGTTTAATCACCTTTGTTATCTAGCCGACTTGTTTCCTTCGTTTTCATGTATTGGGACGTGCCTTCCTTTGGTGCAGTTGGTCTCTTTACTTATCAAGGGAGGCTCGTTTGTCGTCTTACCCCGCCTGCCCCAGGCAGATCATTTTGTCGACCCAGTTTCGGAACTTATGACCTCGCTGGTCGTGATGGTGCTGCAATCATTGTGCGTGGCCTTTTTTTTTGGGCATGGTTGACCATACGCTGTTTTTCATATTATCAGCGTGGTCGCTGAAATGGGTTGGTGATTGAACTGATCGCGCGTAAACCTTCGCCGTCAATTCTAGTCACCCTCCCGCCCACCCAAATTGGTCACTTGACACACATGAAGTTTGTTCGGTCTCTCTGGGGTACTTGCTTGTAACTTCGCTTTCCTTTCGTTTGGGAACGTTCTCAGGAGGTACGTGATTAGGGTTTCCCGCCACATTTATATGAGAGGAAAACCTCCATTGCGCCATTTATCTGCAAGGAAGGTTATTTCGGTGGCGGGAGTGGGGATTGCATTCGGAAATTGTTTCTCTCTCGTTAGGTTGAGAATTGTATTCCGGACGTGGTTAGTGAATTTTTCATTTTATGGAATCATAAATGCTGATGACGAGTGTTTTCCGGCTGAAGTAGGCGCTGAAGTAAGTAGGTTTATTGAAAAAGTGTAATAACTTTTCATGTGGGAGAAAGCTTGGGAATTTGGGACCTTAGGGAATTTTGGTTGCTTCTAATATGAATGCCTATATGTTTTCATTTAAAAGTGCAATGTTGGGGTTTCATATTCTGGTTAATTTTTATATATTAGGATACAACTTTTGAACGCCATGATAGAAACTATTTTTGACATAAGTTACAAGTTGAATACTGTTTAACGAAGGAGCGTTGATAATATTTCCAAAAAATATTTTTAAATTGAAAAAGAGGTCGCTGCTAGTCAAGGCTACTCGTCTCTGGACATAAGTTTTTTGTTTTGGTCTTCCAGCTTTCGGCGATATTTCCAGATGGTCATTTTATTGTTCCAACGGCATGATAATCCACCGCCGTATCATACATACCTATGGGCTTCTTGAGTTCGTCAAATTAAAAAGAAAATAATAGTCGGTGAATGTGTGTGACCATCAACGTATCCAACGATTATCCAACGATTGATTGCCTCCCAATTACTATTTAAGAGTTTCCATTTTGCTTTTTTATGATTTGTTTTTGAAATTACTATTTGCGTTAATTACTCGTAGTGTCGCAATCTTAGGCCTTTCAAGAGTCTCGTCGTTTTTTGTGCTGTTGCTAAACCTAATGCATTGCACTTGCCAATGACTTGCCCCAGTAAATTCTCTAAATGCTGGTGGGAGCGGAAGCCGCTGTCCTGTCTATGTTTAATTTGTTGAGCTTCGGTTCTAACACGTTTGAAAGAAGCCGTCCCTGAAATCGAAGGTTCTCTGTTGAAATAATTGTTATCCCGTCTCCTCCACTTCCACCCTCTACCTTAGCGCTTTCTTTCCACGTCTCCCCTCCGGTAATTCTCCCGCCCCTCTAATGCAATTGGCGGTGGGAATCCCCTTGAACTAAATAATCCGGAGAAGTGACACGCTGAGCTCATATTCAACCAACCGCCCGCTCCGTTGTCTCGCGGTCGCCATCCGGTACCTGTGGCATGCAATTGAATGTCTAGGCCTCGCCGAATGATGATGCCTTCCTCGGAAACATAATTAATACCTATCCGGGTTGCGGCAGTCCACTTGCTCCACTCGTCGCGTAAGGAGTACACATTGCAGGTTGGAAACCAGTGATATAGGTAGTCATAGGCCGTCTTCATTAGAGAGTATGTCCGTTAACATATAAACATATATGTCATGAAGGTTGCCCTACTGATTTTTCTCGTCGCTATCCAAATGTTGATGGATATTTTTAAGGATTTTTATGGCCCTAAACAGACTTTACAGCTGTGCTCGACAGTTGATTATTTTGGTATCTTGAGAACATAACTTTCTAACTATAGGAGTTGTAAAATGTTTTCTGCGTGTGGGTGTAATGAATGCAAATATTGTAGTTTATAATTGCAAAAGATTTGCAAAGGACGTTATGCATTGCTATTGTGTCCCAATAGATCATTTAATGTACAGTGAACAAAACCGTAGAAGCAGTAGACGAGGGTCGTTCTGTCATTAATGATTCTCACGAGCGTGACATACAGGCTCTAGTTCATTGTTGGAGAAAATTCATACCCACACGGTGGTGACTATGTTGAAAAATAGTGTAGTGCTCCTAAAGATGTGTTCTTTAACTAAGTATTATTGTGCTATTTGTATCTACTTTTGTTTTCAAATAAACATATAGGAGGCATTGATTTCAGAACGACAGTCGTAGCTCAAATCTGCCATCTGTGTTCTATATACTCCTCCTCAGGTTTGGTACAAAAAGGACCTTGTGACATTTTCGGGTTCACGGCGTACAAGTCTTGTTGTGCTTTGAAGTGTGTGAATTCGGTCTAGCGTTCATTGCTGTGGTTGTTTGCTTTCGATCATGAGATTTTCTCTAGGTCGATATTTTGAAGTCATCGGGTGACTGTTCACCTAAGTTGTCACTCAAGGTATACCAATTCCGGCAGCTCTCGGAAGTCTTCTTTAGTTTCAAGTTCGAATACTTGACCCGAGCATCATTTTTCCTTCAGCTTCCGCCTTCCCCTTCGCTCGATGGCAATATACTTATTGCTCTTGATTTTACTGTCGCAGAAATAATGTAACCATTTCGATTGGAATTTAGTGTACTGGTACTAGCGTAGAGATAATGATTTAAACAAAAGTGTTGTAACACATAAATAATAAGGATATTTAGAAAGAGTTTTTAAATGAAAATGTTAGATTTCTAAATACCTAGGTATATGTTTATCTTCACTTTCAGTAATTTTCTCCTTTAATACGCGGGAAATTGGAATTCACCACATAAAAACATCGAATCAAGAATGGAATAAATGCAGAGAGAAGCCGCCCGCTTCGTGAAAAAAATGCCAAATTTAACCTACTACGTTGGCGTATGTGCAGTTTCACTTGAGAGATATATGAAATAACCCTAGCTCCATGTTATGTAATCTGATCGTACAATTATGACAAAATAAGGGAGATTAACTGTCGAACGTAGGCTGACGAGCAGTTTGATTGAAGATTTTGTTTTCTCTTGCGCAAATCATCTCCATAACTCGAGGAAAAGGGAACACAATCACATTAATGAATACCTTTCTTACAAACTTCCATGACTGGTTGTCTTAACACCTCCTGCCAAACGCTCTTGCGTCGGCTTCTGGCGTGTTGTGTGGGTGGCAAAAATAGATTTTTATCAATCCTCGTCTTTATCGAATGCTTAGAAGGAAGAGGCTGGTGATTAAATTACATTTCGCATATTCCACGAAATATGATCGCGTTACTGAAGGAGTCTACTGCGGTACTACACTTTTGAAATAAGTATGGGTATCAATCAACATTAAATATAATAAAATTAAGCTTTGAGGTTAGACGAGTTCAATAAGAAATGATAGGCTCAGTTAACTGTGGAGAGAAATGAAATAAAATTCACCGGACGAGTATTCAAGTGGGAATGAGAAAGTAAGAAATGTTAAGCCATTGGCGAAGAAATAACGGAATAGAGTGTGCACAATGCCATTTGCGGGTTCGCTGACGATGAGTGGAAGAACGGATTTTAAGCTCGTGTGTGGAAACGTAAAACAGGCAATCGCTCTACTGGGGAGAGATGCAGAAAACACGTCCGTTGGTAATTATATGAGTCGACATGTTGATGTGTTTTTTTCTCTCGGGTCTCGGAACGTGGTTTTTAAGTCGGGGCATAATATGTTTAGCGTAATGGAAGTTTCGAAAGTGCCCGCAAACGGGCTGATTCACGACGGCTCCCGACTCGCGGCGGGCCGCTCGCTCTCGGGCCGAAGGCGAACCCGAGCTTTGCTCACGAAAGAGACTTGGGAGTGTATCTTTGCGCGTGTGGGGGGATGTGGTCGGGAGTGGGTGCAGTGGATTGTGGCTCGTATCTACCCGTCGGCAAAAACGGGGGTCGGAGGAATCGAAGGGGTGGATAGCGTGGGAGGGTGTGCGGGTGAATTTGGGGAGGGTGGGGGGTATTGGTTGGCTGGTCTTGGGGCGGAGGAGAGAGGGAGGGAGGGAGGGAGAAAAGGGGGTAAGCGGACGGGAAGAAAATCGTGACATGTGATTTTAGGCACGCTTTGCGATCAGTCACGCGCGGAGCAAGAGTTTCGCAACCCATCTCGTTTTTTAGATCGTGTTTTTTTTTATTGCGGCACGCCATCCCGACCCCTTTCACTCCTCCACCCCTTCCCTCCCAGCCCGGCAACCCCTCCCCATCCATCCCTCTTTTTCCTTTGTGTACTCCCCCACCTTATTCGTCGCCTTCTTCTCTTTCTTCTGCCAACCCTCGCCCCTTTCTTCAGTCTCGACCAGTCTTCCGTACCCCCTTCCTTATGATTCCGGCTTCCCTTTCCTAAACCCCTCCTCCTTGAGTTATCTCTTGCGTGATTTGGTGTCTTTCTGACAGAATTTTCTTTCTTGTCTTGAAAATCGTTTCTCATTTTTCATCTTTATTATATCGATTGCAGAGGTTTTGCAGATGGCCTAAAACATTTTTGTTCCTTACAACGGTAGCCACCAACCTCTGCATCTCAGCCTGAGGGTATGGGATGGATTTATCATTACTCAAAGTCAGCGTGCACGTAATATTTATCGTGTACCGTTAGAGATGGGCATGCTCATTCCTCTTCGTGCAAATGGAATAGTAGACCGCAATTCTCCAAACCGTTTTGATAAATCAAAAAAATAGGTTGATACAACCGCTACAACCATGCTTTGAGGAAGTTAACGGAATTGCAAATGTTTCCGCAAAGAATTTGCTAATGATCATTGACTCTTTATAGTTTTGAATATGACATGTCCTTTGAATGATGCAAGGAAAACTCATTCAAATTAGCTTTTTAAGGGCGCTTCCGTCCTTGTTACTCGGTTATTTTCACTTCATAGTCAAGGTGACCGTTGAAATAACTTTGTACAAACTGCCTTTACGGGGAAATCAATATTGAGTCAATATTATTTCCATAGTTATTTATATATGAATACCACTAGAGGAAGGAATTGTAATGCTTTGTTTGATTAGCATTGTTTTTAAGTAAGCAGTTATTTTGTCGCTTGACTATTTGAGTTTCTACATAGTTATTGAAAAAACATTTATTAAGCGGATTATCATTTTATTTAATGCTTCTTTCTTTCGATATAGTTGACGTATTTAATTACATTCAATTTCTTAAATCAGGCTATCGTATGCTACGTGACTTATGTGTCGCATATGTACTGTTACGTGACCTTTGCTAAATTCTTACTACAGAGGTGTTTAAAAATTGTATTGATAAATTTGCGATATTTTTATTACAAAAACATTTTTGTGTAGTTAAAATAACCTGTCGAGTTACATGACTTGAAAACTTAATGTTATTTTCAATTCTCTTTTTTAACATATCCTTTTGGACCACCGGTTTGACCCGTTCCATTGATCCGGTTAACTATTGTTACATCGTAACCGGAATGTTCGTGTCCAGTGTCTCCTCACTGTCTCTCCACTTTCTGCAAAAGTTGTATTTCGAGGGAGAGATTGTCGTAAGAGGAAATCAGGTCGGCAGTGGTACCATCGAGTACCGTGCAAAACCTCATCTCCGATCCTCAATTCCCTCATCCCTCTCCCGTGTAATCATACAACGGGAGAAAGAGAGCTAG
The DNA here is from genome assembly GCA_002093875.1 of Calopteryx splendens. Taxonomy (NCBI): domain Eukaryota; kingdom Metazoa; phylum Arthropoda; class Insecta; order Odonata; family Calopterygidae; genus Calopteryx; species Calopteryx splendens. The sequence goes on from LYUA01000662.1 coordinate 282,570, forward strand.
CTTAGTGGCCGTGACCTTTGTTCTCGTCACTGTGAAGGTATGCGGGACCTTTCCTCGCCCCCCCTTCCTCTGATCAGTCCCGTCAATTCTTCTTGAGCCTATAATTTATCCCTCGGCCGGTACGTGTGTGCGTGTCCATGCAGTGACCCTGAGGTTTAAACTCTATGACATTGCTTTCAAATCTCTTTAAGAGTCCGAGAAAACCATAGAAGTTCTCTCGATAGAAAATAAGCAGTAAACCTTGTGAAAAAATCGACCCTTATCGCCATGGGGACTGGGTGAAAATGTATGTTTCTTCCATGATCCATTTTTGTTTCAATTGATACAGGCTATAGAATAGCCAAATAGTTCATGCTTTACGTAAGAGTTGAGGAATTAAGGTCCACCTAGCCCTTTCTACCTCGGCTTCAGAGGGAGTGACCAAATGGTGTGACATGTGGCGACGTAATCAGTTTCACTGTATCCCTTAACTTCCACGTTACATTTAGTCGAACTCCAAGGTTTTGCACAAATATTCAGTCCTTATGCCAGTAAGCTTAACTTCCCCTTCCCCTATTTAATATAGACACACAAAGATGCATTGACGAAACAAGTTCTGCTTTCATTATTCATTGCCTACCCTTGTTTTGCGCTTTACGTTGAACTGCGAATCACCATTCACGCATTAGCTTCCTTTTCAAAATCTCAGAAATTACCTGTTCCATTTTATATGTTTTTGTTTCCATGAAATTTCTGTATGTGTTTGGTTTGTATAGCATGCGTTTAGTTATACTCTTTGGTGTCTGGGAAGCGTTTAGCGCTCTAAGGTAAGTGCATTTTCAGACTATAATCTGTGGCGCTATACGGTCTAAATTTTGAGTAGTATTACCGCTACTTACAATATTAAACGCCATATTTTTTTAACTACGCCAACTCTTCCTGTGTGTCAAGATTTCATGCTCTCCATGCGCAGGAGAATGGCATTATCAAAAGCGATTTAATGCTAGAATGAAACCACCATCCCTTTAATTTTACGGTGGGCGCATCGTGAACATAAAATCTTGGAGAGCGTGTTTGAGATGGACATGGGGGCATGATTCGGTGGCTGGATTAAAGCCGAGAAATGGAATTTAGCTGATTCATGGCGTCAATATTGGTGCCTGAATTTTTGGACGAAATATCGTCCGAAGTAGTGACGTGCCCTTTTCTACCCATTCTTCTCACCGAAATAGTACATAGAGCACTACATATACATGTTCGGAATGAATTTTCTGTCTTTTGCTTATAGTGACCTGAGTGGTTAATTTTGAATACCCAAATAGAGTAAGTCAAGCGAGTGAAATTTTAAATGAAGGAGTAAATGTTAGTTGTGAAATAATTGCCTTCTTGTAAACAATCGTTTTTTCTGAAATAAACTTTAAAAGTTTTACTTTTTGTTGGGTTATATATTATTTCTAATTGGAAATTTATTAGTATGTGATTTATGCAAAATTGTAGACAATTAATTTAGCCCATTATACTGTTTTCACCCCAAGTTATTCCATTATTTATTGCTGTTTTTATCATCTTTGTGTTATATAACATCATTCTTGTAAGGTAGAACAAAGCGTTTGGCTACTTAATTTTCTTTCTCTTCGGCTGTTACATATTTCTATTCACTACTAAGGCGGTTTAAAATTAATGTGTGTAATGTATTTCACATAGTAAAATAGTGACTGATTTTATAGTTATTCGGCGTTGAAGCTTTCTGCCATACAGAGTATTTTTAAGGCTTTCTTCGTCGGAATAATATAGGTAGATATATTGCCCGTAAATGAATTTTCTTTCCATGAGTCACGGAACACGATATGAATCCTACTAATGAAATATCGTTACCTATTTTAAAAATATTGAAAACGATAGATCTCATTCGTGGAGCACCTAAAAAATCAAAATTTAATTAGGTATATTTTGATAAAAGATTTTGATCTATTTTCATAATAAGTTTTTACTCTAGGTTTTCGTGAGATAGCACGCAGCCTTGGCAAGACTTAGTTTATCCTTAACGAGAACGTCGAGAGTCATAAGATGTCGCTCACCTCGTGACATTTTCTTTTCCCCACGACTAATGGACATGATCAAATGGATTGGATAGTTCCCCTCCGCAGCTAGATGGTCATTGAACCTAAAGCAGGAATGCTGGCAGGGTCGCCCGTGGTGACATTACGGGAGAAGGGTTGTCAAAGGTAGTAGTGGCGTAAGTTTGAGATGCTGTAGATGGTCAATTCGGATCGTTTGAAACTGGATGACATTCCCTTTTTAGGCTTTGGATGAGGTGTTGTCAGATTTCTTAGTATTAGTTTTCTGTGCCATAAGATAAAAATTCAAAGATTAATGAATGGTCAAGTGCTTAATTATCTATATAAATTGATACTAGAGGTCGTCGATTATCAAAGAGAATTAAAGATGTGGAAAAACTGACTTTATGACTCGGATGATGGCGGTATTATTTTGGCAATTAACTTTTTAAAATTGATAGAAAGTTTATGAAATTTCTCAAACAATCGACATTCACGTAGTTCGTACAAATCATGAAGTGCGTTACTTCATTTCGGCTCATATTTTTAAATGAGATGTCAATTATGAGTTTATCAAATCGTCGGCTTCGATGCATTATTGGATTATTTTCTTATAAGGTATTCATCAACGAGCCATAATTTACTTAGATTTTAGAACCCTTTTTGTTCCTGAGCTTCTTTTTGCATCAAACCGCTTAATTGAATTCCGGGCGCTATTAGTAAAATTCTTTCACAGTAGGAAATGAATCTTATAAATGGTGTAGCTGCTAATTTCTATTCTGCATCTAGAGCATTATTGTAAGTAAAACGTTGATAATTTTCAATTTAACGGTTACAGATGAATTGTTAAGCATTTGTGATCCATGACTACTTGAAATGGGAAGAAACTTAGTCCCTTCCTTAAAAGTACAAGTCAGTTGACGAGTCCTTGTAAATCGCTGACATAGAACCTTGTAATGGAAAATCTATTACAAAACTTGGGTCTTCGTTGCACATGATGTTGTTAAGAAAGTTGATATGATATTTACCACTTTTTCTATAATTAATAAATCGTAATTTAGCTTCGGCTTAAAAAACGGGTCCCTGTAATACCTAATGATCCTTTCTCAGAGCTGGAACACCTACTTCCCGTTAAACACTTTGTGTACGACCTTATTCTTAAAGCTTTCAAGCGTTATTAATAATTCGCAAACATGCATTATTTACGATTGTATTTTGAGATTGAGGTACTGTTGCATTATTTAATTGAAGAACTGAATTAGCGAGCTTTGTCGAAGTGACTTTGGCCTTGTAAAATGCACTGGAAGGGCGTCTTCTCCGCTCCACTGAAATGGTCTCTAGGACCCTGAGTTATTTGAAAGATTTTTTGGAATTCCCTCGTTTTTTGGGGGGAGGGGTTCTTTCGAAGGACCCACCCATTGAGAAAAAACCGCGCATAGTTTGGCTTCGCGTTCATTACTTCTTTCCGGCCGTGCTTTTTCTCTACCTGGAATGCGAATTGCATCGCACTCCGATGCGAGGTGAAAATTGCGCGAGGGTAATTAGTAATCGTCCCAAGGTGTGGGGAAGGATGTCCCTTGGAAAGGTACGGGATATCAGAGGTGTTAAATGTCGTAGCCTTCCCTTAATTAATTGCAGTTATTAGGAACGCAATTCATTTATTTAAAAAAAAATCTCTTCTATGGACGCATCCTGGGGTCACTGTAGAGGTAGTTTGTGGGATGACCACTTTGTGGGCAGAAGTCCTGGTACAATCCTCGTGCCGTTTAATTTTCTGAAGCTCCATGTGAGAAGTCATAAATC
>LYUA01000662.1:312652-332625 GCA_002093875.1 Calopteryx splendens
TTTCTTATGCGACAGGTTGCATCCCTTCTAGTTGTTACGTTGGATGGTCGGCTCATTTCGATACGAGTAGGCTGAATGGCGGTTTTCTTGGGGCACGGAGCAGAATGGGGAGGCGAGATTATTAAGTATGAAGAGTGAGGTTTTGGAAGTGTGGGCGCGGACAAAGCCTGGCAGTTGAAGGGTGGAGGGGTTGGAGGTTTTGAGATCTATTTGAAGGGCCAAGAATGTGATACTATCTGCATTAACAAGTAGGAGGAGGGGACGCGTTTTGAAGACGCCACAATGGATATAATGGTTAATTTTAAGTGGAATTTAAAACTTTCTTTTTTATTTTTACTCTCTTTCAGCTGAAGTTGGAAGATTTCTGTGTAAATATTCTCCTTCGTAAAACTCTTGGTCGACTTTATGACTGCATCTGGACGAGGAGTCAAACAAATTCTGCCATGGGAACTTCTTCCTGAGCAGTAATAAAAATTGTCTTTCCGAAATCACTGCACATAACTTCAGGTTTTTCGTAATTAATAGTTGACTTTTTATACATTGCTCAAAAAGATGCCTCAATTTCTTTGGAGCACTTTAGTTTAAAAGGCCTTCTCTCCGTGGAACCCGTTCATATTATGAAGCTATGGTTACGACAGGGCCTATTTATTACTCGGGGGACTACTCGTGTGAAAATCATGCTTAAATGCAGATAAATCTCAGGGATAATTAAAAAAATAGGTAATTAGGGATTTACTTTGGAAAGCACCGAGCAGGCTCGAACTAAAATTGATCAAAGCTTTGGGTTTTGATAAAAACCTAAAGCTTAAGGTTAGGATTTTACTTTTGTTTTATTTCACGTCTTGATAGCTCTTGGTTCATCATTAGTTGGGGTGGTCGTTGTAGCGTACAAAATTTAATATCACCTTGCTATTATAAAAAGGTTAGAGTAAACCTATAGAATATATTAAAGATACTGAGACTATAAAAACTTGAAGAAATTTGGAAAAAAAACATTCCCTGGATGTCTTGGCCATACAGGTAAATTTTGGTCCCATTTTCGTGAAACCCACTTAAAAATTTCATGACTGTTGTTAACTAGAGTTGTCGTCAGATTTAGACTATGGAGTGGTTCTGGAGGCTATTCCTAAGTTAATTTACAAATGATTGACATTTTTCATATAGAACACTCAGGTTGCAGTAAATCTGTTAACTCCTATTACATTTCTTCCTTCCGGAAGATGTGTTTTGCAGAATTGTGTGTTTCTTTTACTTTTTTTAGAGGAACTGTAGCTTTGAAAAAAACAATCCCCTGGTTAGCGTCATCTGAATTGGGTGTAAGGCGAAAAAAACACTGTAATCGGTTAAAAGATTGAGTAGGGGAATCGGGAAAAGGTCCAAGTTCACCGAGCGTTGGTGTTCGTGGCATATTCGGGCGAAGGGGTGAATTTCGGTCCATGCCTCAGTTGCTCTCTTCAATACAGGATGCAACAGCCGGCGCGCATTGGGGCCCAAGCCTCACGCTCTCTTTCCTCCTCCCTGCCCTCTCGTTTTCATCTCTTCACGAAGGGCGAAGAGTGAGTCATCGGTCCGCGGCGGCTGCTGCAAAAGCCTACTCCTCTCCTCCGCCCTGCGCTTTTCGTCCTTCCCCACGTCGCGGTCGCGTCGTCGCGAGCGAGCGGGCCGTTCGCTCGCTTTCGGAGAGCGCGCGCTCAAAGCGTAGGCAATGCGCTTCGGCGTCCGAGAGATGCCCGAGAGGCGGTGAGTTGGAGCGAAAGTGGGCCGCCGTTTGAGGCCCCCCCTCTCCCTTGCACACTCCCCCCCCGCCCCGAGGTCTCGATCCCTCCGCGATTGCGACGATGATTGTTTCACCGCGGCGCGTCGGGAGCTATAACCACGGCGATTGATCGTATCTGTGGCTTTTTCACTCGCCATTTCGGATCCTTATTCGTATCTCGTAACATCGGCGAAACAACTGGGGTTGGAGGAAATTCACGAGAGACGTGTTCATTCCGTCGATACATTTTTTGAATGAGCATGATTTGCCACGTCAACGACGCTTTGGTGATGCCCAACTTCATTCATGCCCTTCTTTGGTTGAAACGCGAAGGTGGTGTGTGCATAGCAAATGAGGTTCTGTCCTAATATTATTTAGATGATTGTAGGCGCAAAGTTTGTATCACTTACTCCCCAAATGGTCTTCCGGGACATTTTCTCGGCCCTACCCTCCCGAGTATTACTAACATAGCAGCACCTCAAGTGATATATTCCATTGGTGTCGTTTGGAGTACGGAGATATTGCCCAGGCCTTCGGTATATTTGATTTTTAGGCATTCAAAGAGGGGGAAAGTCTCAGGTGATGTCCGTTTTTATTGCCGCGCCACTCCAACCGAGACTTCAAAAAAAATCACAGTAATCAACCCGTAGGTCGGTTTGGTAGGTGAGGGTAGAGCTCACACAGTACAAAGCCCAAAAGCATGTGGAATTCACACATAAGGGAAGGGTTGCCAGTTCCTTTCCCTGTACCGCCTGAACCCAGATTTAAGTTCAGGCTAATAGAATTCCGCCACAGGGAATTCAGACATTTTTAACAGAGATGTTTTTATATCTAAGCCTTGGAAGTAGGTTATGTCCTTAGTTGAAATCCTGTATTTACGCAATGAATTGAGGGTACTCGGACTTGTTTCGCAAAATGTCAATCGGCTGATGGAACCGTTGTGAAGTTATTGTACGCTTCTGTCGTAATATTTTTTATATAAACGGTGGCGAGAATGACATTATTGATCGAGGGAGTCTCCTAAATAATAAATAAGAGTATTATAACTACCAAATGAGTAATTAATCATCCTTACAGTATCAAGTACTACTGTATGAATTACGGTAGTCTTGCCGTGGAGGATGGGAATTAAAAAAAATAAATACTCAGTTGAAATTCGAGAAAGTAGGCAAAATCTGGAACAGGTTTTACCAGTGTGTAAGTCAGTTAACCTTAGCGGAAAGTTTTGTATTCCTATCTTCACTTTTAGTTGGAGATGCTAAGTGTTGAGTTTCTCCTGTAATTATTGTGTACAGAGAAGGTACAGGTCGATGAATAAATAAAACGGGAGGCATTAATAATTGCTTGATAATAACTGCACCGAGCATATCCATGTCTCCGAGCGGAGTATCAGGATGGTCTGTTGGAAACGGAACGCTGATGTGCGATAGAAGGGACCTTAATTATATACGCTCTGGTTAACTTTTTATATATTTAATGATAAACTGGATTGCTGGCAAAGAAATAATTTTCTGGGTGGTAATCTCGATCAAAATTACCTACCTACTATTTTCTGGAAGTCTTCTTCGAAGCTTATTTCCCTAAGACCCCCGGCTTAGTCATTGTCACCTTGACATTAACCCCAGTGGACTTCCGTGGCCGCGAATCCACGTGTGGCTCTCCACTGCCCAAAACATCTGAGGAGTGTCCCTGGGAGCTGTCAGTGAGAACGACACCTTGGTTCTTGTCCTACTCTCGCACGACGAGACGGTCATTCCATCCTTCCCCTGAGGCTGTGTCGTAAAGGAGATGTAATTAAGCCAGGAAGAAATTGGAGATGCTCCCGGGAGAGTTTTCACGGTCTCTTCTCGTGGGCAACTATTTTCCGCGTAGATAAACGAGATTTGTGTGTGGCCTCCGCATCCAATTCCCCGCGCTGAGTTGGAGGTATTTAGTGAAGGGCTGGTCACTTCCCTTGGTGTTCACTCCTTGTTGCGTTGCCTTCTGCCGATCTTCCTGGGCGGATCGCCTATTATGCGACCTCCCCTTCGACTCCCACACAATTTTCGTTGCCAGCCAGACTGTTTCGACTAGTTTTGACCGTGTTATTCCTTGAAGGTCGCCCGCATGTTTTCTTCTCTCTACAATTCGCTGGCTTAATGCCAAACTAATGTCAGTGCAATGAAGTTTGGGACGGAGAGAGATGCAATCGTGAGAAATGTAATTGGCCAGTGTGCGGACATAATTTCGCAATGGACTATGTAACGTGGGGACGTTCAAGGGAGAAAACGTCGTCCAAGTCATTTTAAGTTCATCATTGGAATGATACTTCGTATCTGAAGTGTCTTGTACCTATTTTTCTAGTAGCGGCGTCTGAGCACTGGGCTGTGAGACAGTCTCGTAAGGTTTCCGTGAGTGACCTTCCCTTGAATTTTACCATAACGCTTGGTTCAGGTTTTTTTCATTTTGAATATCTGTAATGATAAAGTGAAGTAGTATTTCCTAATGCTATGCGGATTGTGTTCATTATCATAAAGATTTTTCAATTCTTTCTCGCATTTCGTACGTCATACTAATTGAACCTGTGCGTCAAAAACCCTGTCGTAGGGCCTCCAAAAGACTGTCTCTGTGCGGAAATGGGGAATGCTCCTGCAGATCATGCCATCTCTAAGGAGCGTGATTAAGTAGCGTTAACAGGATGAAGCGTCCTCGTTGCCGAGCAGTTGATGACTGTGATTCATTTATCATGTTTACCGCTATCCACAGTGCGAAGTAACGTGGAATGGGGAAGTATGCAGGTTTGTTGTGTACGTTAAACGTCACACACTATTGAACATCATGAGAAGTGCAGGAAACGGTGTATCTTCAGATGTGCTGTGAGAAAGTTGGCTGCAAGTTATGTTAAATGATTTCTAGTCTGGAATGTTCAGTGAAAGTGTTCATTATAACTCATCCATCCATTTGAAAAGCTTCCTTCAAAAGTTGTTATTTATTATCTATTTTAGATAGGCATAATTAAGGCGTAGCTCTCCAAGCTGCACGGAGAACTACGCGCTTCACTTTTTCTTTCAGGGAGATGTTTCTACAATTAAAACGTTGAAATTTTCATGTGTAACCGCGCTTTCGGCATGTTTTCTGGTACCCCGAATCACTACCGAACCTTAAACCAAGCCCTCCCCTCCTTCCACCCGAATAGGTCGTTGCGGCATGCGGGCGAAGTTGCACCCTTCGCTCTCGAAACAGGTCGTCGTCCGCCTGGTCGTAACGGTGGCGGTGGAGACAAGTCTGTGGTGTTACGTGGGGGAGGGGGAAAGTCCCCCTCTCGGTCTTAATAGTCGTCTTTTGTTTGCGAGGATTTTCGCTTGCTGCTTGCTTTGGAAGCCCTTCCTATGTGGGTGGTGGTAGGCACGCCCTCGTGTCTTCACTTGGTTTTCTCCCCATCTAATGGCATTAATCAAGGCGTAATTGCTCGGTCTCCGAGAAATTAGTTTTTTACGAAGTCCGCTCATTGTGTAGTGATCGGAGCGTAAAATACATAGTCTCTCGAGCGGTGTGCATATGTGAATTTGGCTCGTCTTTCTCCCAAGGCTTTCGTTTCCGCCCACTGTGACTACCCACCACTATTACAGTACTATAGTCGACCCAATGAAGAATATTTGTGACTGAGCTTTCATTTTCTTTGATTGTGTAGGAACAAAAATATTACGATTGCATTCATTCATCATAAATTTATTTATTAATTTCAAACACATTACGGTGAACGGATTCATTACATGTCGGAAGCAATCAGATTTTTGACGATCCTTGGCAAAAAAAACTTAGTTTTTACCATCTGAATATATATTATATTTGCATATAACTGCGCCTTCATCATGTACAAGTGTTTAGGATTTAGTGGTACGCTGGTTGTTGATTAGTTAAGTGATAAGAATGAATGTTTTTTCTTACTTTAACAGTCTGGATGGGGGTGCAATAATTTCAGCGTGGCCCAATTAAGCATTGTTTCAATCTAGAATGCGAGTATGCCTCGTCGACTACCGTTTTATTTGAAGCCTTTATTGATTAGTCACTGATGGTTGTCAATATCTATCTTGATCCATTTGAGGCGTAATCCGACACTTGTCCGAAAATTGTGACTATCCGGTGTCCAGTTCGGATTTTGCAGCTTCTTCAGAGATACATTGAGGTTATCCACAAACATTTTCCAGAAACTTGAGCGGCTCAATTTTGTCCTTAAAAGAATATTTGGTCTCCGAATCACGTGTAGTTCTTTAAATATACGCAATGCATGGAGCTCATTTTTTGTCGTCTTCGTGAAAGTTGTGCCCCACTTTTATTTCTCAGGAAAGATCATTTGATGCAATTCGTAGCTTTCCCATCGACCCAGGCATGTGCTAGTAGCATGTGCATTGTACTTACGAAGGGCAAACCCTTTCCACTTCGAAGAATCCTATCCCGAGCACTTAAGTATCCATTTGAACTAATCAACACAGCCCCAACCTTATTTTCCGAAACCCTTTTCCCCTGCCACCTCACTGAGCTGTTCTATTTCGTGGCGACCTTTACCTTCGTCGCGAACTTTTGGTCTGTTAATGGAATTTCGAGAGTTTCGATGGGGAAAGTCTTTTCCGGGGTGTGACCGACATGGGCGACGGGGAGGAGGGAGTTGTAATCCCCTCCCCAATCCGATCTAGTGCTGTGAAATTCAGGCCCCTTACACTTCCAAGTTGCACTAAATTGGTTTCAAGTTCGTTAAGGAATGCCATTGTCTTGTTAACATCCCTGCAAAGAAGATAAAATTTCCATCGCGATTCGTTTGGAAGAGCTTTATTTTAAATTATGACCCGTCATTTGATAATATTTCTCCAATAAATCACATTAATCAATCCGAAAGCCGGTTTGGTAGGTGAGGGTAGAGCTACTACTCTCTACTAGAGCTACCCAGTACTAAGCCCAACGGCGTGTGAAATTCACACATTGACAGGGTAAAGGGATGCCAGTTCCTTTCCCTGTACCGCCTATGATTTCCCAGGATGGCCCGGTTCCCGAAAAATGATACGCAGCTTGGGTGAAGCTGAGGGTGCCCTGAGGTGTCACCCGGAATCGAGTAAGAAGTAGTAACTCAGCGCTCTACCCACTGGACTACTGCGGCCCTATTTTCTCAAATAACGAAAAAATAACTATCGTTGGGTTCCGCGTACTACGAGTATTTGATTAAGTTATCCCATTCCATCAAATTTTTGCGGAAGGTATTTTTCGACTCATTTTGAATTTAAATTCGAGCACAGGAAAAGGGAGACAGAGAAAAGGTTTAGAACAAAATTATTTTCGTCGCGTAGTTCAATATGCGAAGGATTGGATTTGGTCAATTTATAAAGAGATCGGAAAGGTGTAAATTCTGAAAAAATTTAATTTAATTTCGGCGATCCAAGTTATAAGAAGTGAAGTTTTAATTTTTCCTGTGAAGGTCAAAAGAATAAAATTAGATTATGATGAGTTCTATCGATGAGAATATGGGGACCTTGTTAACTGGAACCGGGGTTCTATTTGAGCAGGCGGTTTTTGTGAATAGAATGGCGTTTGTTTTCAGAATCGTCGAATTTGTGTGGTGTCATATTGTGTATAATGGGTGTGAAACTTGTAGATGTACTTATGAAGAAAATCTCAGTTGTTACAACTAACCTAATATATGTTATATGGCTTGAATTAACCTAATATAGTATAATAATAATCTAACAACCGCATTCACACGCATAATTTATACTCATTTATCCAAAATTACAAGCAAAACAAAATCTTGAAGCCACATAAACAATTGCTCATTACTCGTAAGTTATAGGCAGATATAATTTACTGTTCTTATTTTTGTGTAATAACATTTTTAATTAATAAAATTATAACATAAGTTAAAATTTTTCATTAATGCACCTAATTATGGTCTCCGCATTTCACTCGAGTATCACGGGCGGTAGCAAGTTTTTCAAAGTCAAAACGTGAATAGAAACAGCATGTTTAGAATTATGTACAATATTTAATTTTCTCCTAACTGTTAACTGTGTGTGTTTGTAATGATTCGGGCAAGGCATTTTCGATGGTTTCGAGTTTCACAGTCGGAGGGTGAGGGCCAAATAAAAAAAATCCCTTGAAGCCAAGTGAGGGGGGAATTAATCGAAAAAAAAGGTGTCAATGTTGCGAATAACTTTTGAAAAATATCCACAGCTTCTGTTGCCCGTTATTTTCATTTTTCACTCCCAACACGTATGGAGGAAGTCGTCGAGTCCCGAGGCCCCGTGTGAATTTAACGTTCCTTCCGTCTTCTTATTACTTGATTTGTTTGAGGTGGTTATGCATGGAATCACTTCTTCCCACACGAAGACTACTTTTGATGTGCTTGGAAATCTCATTCAATCAACACCTGGTGGTGAGCTCGTTAATAACGGGAGGACACCCATGTTTCGCTTTCCTTGAATGGGTGCCACCGACTCCTCCGATAAGTAAGTGGGCCATTGCTTTCTCATCGTGGAAGTAGCATATGCTTGAGGGGGAACTTTCGGAGTATCGGTTATCGTTTTCGATGATAGGAAAATTATTTTTTTGCTTTATTTTTATCTAATCCTCGCCTTCTGTGACGAAAACATTTTTCTCCCACGTTTGGACACGTTTTGGGATGTCTCGTGCACTTAATGGGGAGGCGTGGCGAAATGTTGGTATTCATAGATTAGAAGAATATTTCTATCCTAGAGTTAAGCATATGGAAATTCTCATGTATGATCTTCTCATGCATCTCTTATCATGTACACTTACTTCAGTCTCGTCAAAACCAAGGTAATAGTGTCTGAATTTCAAAATTAAACGTCCCGGGTGTCTTGAGGGATTTATTTTAAGATGCATTTCACCGATGGGACCTAATTTAGTGATATCGGCTAATGAGTTTCGTATCTTCCTTATTCGTTCATAGGTAAATAGTGCTAATGTCTTCTATGTAGGATCAAGGGATATTATTTTACCGTCAGAAATCATAATGCCAAGAAATGCATCTCAGCCATCGACGCTCGGGGCTTGAAGAATGGAATATTTTTTTAGAGGTTATAGCAGTTGGTGAAGTGTGAAAGTGCCGCTGTAGTGTTTTTATCCATGACACGTAGGTGGACGTATTTTGAAAGCGATGTAATGGCACGATCTAGGTCAGAAAAACTAATGTGTGGCTCATGATCTCTTTGCTCATTCGTGTACAGAAATATTCCATCCGATGGCATTGAAATATGACTTTAGGTTGACCAGCAGAAAGTAAATTAATTTAATTATTTACATTTCGTGACGTGGCGTCAATTATTTTCCTTTGGAAAATATCAATCGGAGAAGAAATATTTTGATATATCTTATTAGTTTTCATCTTGTAGTTAAATTCTGTCAATACAAATATCTAGCTAGAAATTAATAGAATATTTTACTTGAAAATGTTTGAAATTATTAACGAATTGAGTTTGGAGTATGCATACTGTCCCTGCCCGGAACTTTGCGACTCTTTTCATCATGTGCTTTTCCATCGCAGTGTAGTAGTTTAACCTCTTCGACTTCGGGGTAGATTGAGGTATGCCCCCAGCATCATTCCATCTTTCTTCGAGGTTTGGAGGGGGATGAAGTTAACTACTGGGATTGAGGTGCGTTTCTCAGTAGCCACAGCACTTGCTTTCTCTCCGGTCGCCCCGAATTGGAGCAATTCGTTCGGGGAAAGAGAAGGCGGCGTCCCTTAGACGGCGGAAGGGTTAGGTCTCGCCATTAAGTCGCGTGGAATTGAAAATAATTATTCCGTCCGAATCTGTTTCAATTCCCCCCTTTTGGCCCATCTCTCCCTTTCGCTCTCGCTCTCACACACGTGAATTCCATGTAAATGATTTTCCCTTTCCCCACCTCGCGCCTTTTACCCCTCACACACACCAGATCCCCCCTTCCATCGATTTCCTGTTGATTGCAAATTGAATTAATGCCTCCCTCCCACTCGACCCGTGGACGTTTCGAATTCCGAGTTTTCTGAGAGGAGCGGATCCGAATACTGATTGCCACCTCCAATAGGGGTGGCTTCCAATAAGAAGCGGGGGTTGGGAGCGGAGATATATAAAGGGGAGATTTTTGAGGATTGCGGGGTTTAAGGTCTACTCTGTTTCTTGAGAGTGCTGTTTACGCATCCCCGGGAGCGTTAAACGATTCCCTCCCCCGCGCACAGGGGGTAGACGCCATTGGTTTTAAGTGAATCAACTGGAGGTATTGACTGCTAGGGGAGTGAGGATGGGAGGCTTATTTCGATAATCCGAACCATTTTGTCTCCCCTCCCTACCTTCTTTCCTTCTCTTTGCGACGCCGAAAATAACCTTAATTCCAACATAAACCTTGATGTGTCTTCCCACCACTCAAATGTGTAAGGTTTTCTTGCTGTCTGGCTAATACGTAGTTTTGCAAATATGATTAAATTCCCTGCCTATTTATTCCTTGTCCAAGTTCACCTCATGTCCATCATATTTCCCCTGCGAAAGGTAAAATGCACGGGCGATAACGGACCTACTCTCTGCCTATCCCGATTCTCCATGCGCCTAACCTTATTTGTGGTGCAGTAAATCCCTTATTGGGAGAGAGGCTGGCTGGTGGATTGTGTGTGAACGCTGTAAATGTTTTTCTCAATCCGCTACTTCAAGTACACGGCTGATCCTCGGTACTTAACGGTGGTGAGTGAATAGTTTTCATCTTGAGCTGCCTTGGGTTTTTATGGCCATTGAATCCTCCCATGTTTGGAGATTGCGGAGGGGTAGGTGTGTTGGGAGATCGATTGACCGGCCCGTGGGTTCACAAAACATTTATGGCCATTGAATCGACATTCTGTCGTGTGCTCCTCGCAGCAATCAATTGTACCTCGTTATCTTAATGTCTTTTTGAACAAAGTATCTAAATCTCTGTAATCTCTCGGCTGCTGGATTTTATAATGGTTGGTACCAAGAAACGGGTTCAATGAAACTGCATTTCCACAAATCAGGACCACCTGATGGTGCTGCACGGTTGCGAAACAATGGTCGTCATAATAAATAGTGACTTGTGGAATTGCGAAGTTTCTGTGAACCCGTTCCTTGGAATATGTAGAAATTGTACAGAGTTAAGCGTAAAGCAGTATCATAATAGTTGGTTTTTAAGAAGTGTGATGATTTCGTTTTTCATTATTAATGCATCTGAGAACTGACTGAAAAGGCATTTCCAGGAAAGGTTATGATCTAATAACCGAGGAATAGTTTAGAAGGCAGTTGATAAAAGCCAATTTAAGCCAGTTGAAGTGTCCCTTTGTTTGCTTCTGAAATGAGCACTCTTATGGCGGCCGAAGAACGTGTATGGAACGTTTGCGCATCATTGCATTATTTTTTCTTCCTTCTGAATGGTGAACCAGTTATTCCGAGCAGTCACCCAGTCGGATTGGCGTCGCATATGTCACGGTCTCAGCCATTTTCCCCTCGCTGGTCACGATTATGGGCGTGCTGTCTTAAGGAGGCCGACACGACTCGGTCGTCAAGTCTCCTTCGCGATGTTAGTGTCGCTCTTTTCGCTGTCTTCTCTTTGGTTGACGGTTTCCCTTAACTATTTCCGCACATATTTGACCGTAAGCGGTAGGATGGGGCAAGCTGTTATCCCAGTTTATTTACTTCAAGAAGCAGCGCGTGCCCGCCTGAGGTTGCAGAACAATGAAAGTATAGCAGAGTGCGTGATAGAGTTGCGAAAAGAGGTATATCAGCTCGAGTGATGAGGGAATCAATTCGGGTCAGTCTGAGTTATCGCTTTCATTCCATTTAACATTTTGTTTTCGAATAGAGCGTAAAGTATTTTTCCCCAGCAGGGAGCACCGGTTGCTGACCAGTGACCAGTAAGTTGGTTTTGAGGATAATTAACGTGATAATTGGAAATGTTGACCCTCCTCCGTATTTATTTTGGTTGAGCGCACAAGAATTAACTGTGCGGTAATTAACGAAAAAATATTTTAAATTAGGCTAGTCGAAATATGGGTGCTCTACTTATTCACCTACAGGGAATTGGCATTCAGTCGAGGTACAATAAAAAGTCGTGCCCACCCAAGGAAAACCCCCAATTACATAATAAAGGCTCAAGTGACCAAACACCCTATACCACATACCCACCTCACGGTTCGTAGGGAATTACGTTGAATATGTATGGTATGTGTATTCTGAGACGATTCCAGAAAAAATTGATGCATGCAGCGTCAAATGCCACGTTCCGACGTAAACGTTCGTGTGGCCCAGCACTTTCACTGTCTTAATTTCATTTTCCTGTTTTGAAAGTACCCCATTAGTAAGAATGAGATGCATTAGTAATTTCCCACATTTATATTTGAAGGCGCAAGAAATTCGTCGGAGCTTCCTTATAAGGCTTCTTGCGCGCTTGTGGGCAATCGTGGACCTGACATTTGCGTTTCGGCCAGCTGTTTCGAGTCCTTGAGGAGCTCCGGTTTAGAGGCATCTGGCTATCCCGTCGCGTGTGAACGTTTACAATAGCATTGCGGCCCTGCCGCGCGTGTGACTGCTTAACTACTTTATATTCACAATTACGGTCGCGGGAAGTATCAATGATAGAAGTGCATAATGGAAATGGCGTTGGAAGGCAGGCAAATTAACATCCAATGGAGGTTGGTCAATTGTTAAGGTGTGCAACGTGGTTCCAACTCTTAACATCATGGGTGTGAAATGGCCGAAATATTAATTTTTCTGTCGTTACTTTTGCGTCAATAAGGAAGTTTCATTAAATACAAGCATGCCAAATAAGCCGATAAATCATTTGGCGCCGCGAAGAGACGAACAGTTTTAAAATAAAATTAAGAATGATGAGTCTCCCCAGGTATGGATTTTGGAAGCCGTTAAAATTTCATGTTTTTGGGGGCCAAATTGTCGTTTAGCATTTATGACCAACCCGAGAATGATGCATAATTACACTACAAACTGAGCGAAATGGAGTGAATAACGGGGCTGTGAAAATAAATCGAAGGTATCGATGAGGTTATTCGTGAATTGGGAGCTTGGCGAATGTTACCTCCTGGTTATCGAACGTTTAGTGGCTTTGTTATTTAGATATATTGGTAATATTTCCCATTAAAATAATTCCGATAAATTCATACATTCGGGAAGCTCATTCGAAAGTGTTTTTTTTTATTTGTTCGTTAACAATATCAACATTAAACTAACGACAAGTGATGGCGGACGATGTGAATATTGGCCATTACCGTCTCCTCATTCGTCTCCACTCTTTCCTTTCTCAGCGTGCTGGGTTTTGGAATCTCGACTCCTTGTGCCACTTGCTCGCCCCTGGATCGCAGAGGCAAATGCTGGTTTATTTCTTGTTCGGAAATGAGAATCTATTTAGGCGATCTAGTGGTCACCAACTCCCGAGGGACGGCATCTTTCAGCACGCAAGAAGTTTAGTAGGAGCAACCTTTGCCCGACTCTCTTGCCCTTTTGCCACCCCACTCTCCCTTTCTCTCACCTCAACCAGTCCCCACTGACCTCTTTCCCTCCCCCCGTGGTGTTCGAGTCCCTCTCGATTCCCCGGGCATTAGTCACCGCTCGTTGGCTTCCGAGACAGCCCCTTCCTCTTGATTTTTCTTCTCTTTCTCTCTCGCTTGTCCCTGCCCCAGTATCCCTGCCTCAATTATCGGCTGTCGCGTGACTTTACTACAATAACCGATTATTGACTTCGTAGAAGAAACGTTATGCCCATTAAAAATGTGAAAACGGTCAACAGTAGTGTCTTGAAAAAGGTATGTTGTGCGCAAAAACGTCTAGTATATACTCGGACTTGGCCACGCCGATAATATTTTATAAACGTGTCGGGAAAACTGGTTTTGGTGGTAACTCTCACCTCCATGCGTTTATATGCAATATAAAAACATCACGACTGTCAAGACGTGCGCGACGTTAATAACTCTTCAATTATGTGAAATTAAAACTTTTTCCTGCCATCGTCAAACCCGCCTCGGTCGCGAAAACTGTATAGGCGTGGCAGTTATATCCGGTGACAATGAAAATGTGGTGGTAGGTTCTTTTTGTCGTTTTAATACTCGCTTTCGTAGTTTAAATTAAAAATATTAAATTGAAGGAAAGGTATCGCGGGGGAGACCAAGGGACAAAAGTATGTAGGAGAAATAAATGCGGAAATAAAACAGAAAAGTTATCAGGGCGCACGGGAATCAACTTTTAATGGGGAGGAATGGAGGGTTGCAATCAACCAGTCCAGCACTGATGATAATGATAGTTTAGAAGCCGCCGTAGGACGCCGTGTTGACTCAACAATATATTGAATAAAATTTCGAAATGCGGTTAAAGTTAATAATATGTGGCGCATCAAAAGTGCGAAATTGATCCTCGTTAAATATATGTTATATTTAACTCCAGCTCTTATATACCTATTATATATATTATATTTAACTCCAGCTCTTATATACCTATTATATATATTATATTTAACTCTAGCTCTTATATACCTATTATATATATTATATTTAACTCCAGCTCTTATATACCTATATCTCCGTCGTATTGAGACCCAGTGTGGACGAGGGGGCTCATGCTGGCGAAATACCTAATGGTGAATTATGAACACGAGAGATGTTTTCACGATTACCTGAAATGCGCTAAAATACCGATTTGCGATGGATAATTCGGAGTTTATATTTACCTACGATTGACCTTGCTTCTCCTTCATGCACTCGCTTCCCTACTCCCTCACGTGCAGCAAACCTTGTCCATTTTCCCTCCCCTTCCTCTCTCCCCACTAACCTCTTTTCTACCCTTCGTCATCCTCTGGCCAATGCAGTGCTTGCGCGGAGCTGGATTAGGTCAAGGGGTTAGCGTTTTCCCTTCTATGGCTGATCGCGCCTTGCCTCGGACGGGTTGAGGATTAAACGGATTGCCCGAGCGATGGCGGCCAAGCAAGTGCCGGGTTGCGGCGGAAGTTGAGAGGCTTATACCCTCGCCGTCATCTCTTCCCCCCCCCTCTCCGGTCATTTCGAAGCCCTCGGCCTACGCTAACCCTATTACCATTAATCGCCAGGAGCTTCATCATCGTCGAGAAATACGTGCCGCGGCAGAAAGGGATTCGCTACCATCTGTGTAGGAACTCGGGAGATATGTATTTTAGCGTGTGTGATGAGCTTAATGTCATTTGCATTGCTCTCGGGCGAGCAGCTACCGGAAGCGATTGATTCAAGTGTCAGTTGAGCAGTGCTTGAGGGCAGTTGACGTCCTGTTGGTGGATCTACTATATCCCAAAGGTGGAAGGAGTTGATTGCCGTGGGGTTTCTAGAAAGTAAGTAATTAAGTGTGGCATTATCATCGCTCTCACCTAGAAGCTTAAGGCATCCCTCCGAAGGAGGAAATTAATATCTGCTGAACTTTTTCTTCTACGTTGTGAAATATATAAATGATTATTTTACATTGTGATTTTAATTCAGTGAAATCATTAAGGAGGGATTTTCTGGATGAGGCTAAATGGTCAGTATCTAGCGATGAGTCATGTGCGTATACTTCGACAATGAAGGACTAGCTCTATATATTCATTCTGTCATGCATTAAGCACTGGGTACATATTTAAGTGTCGAAAACATTATATACATCGGGAAATGTGAATTACTTCAAGAGTATGAGTCTTCGTTCATCTGGTTTCTCAATGCGTAGGGAATTTGCTGATTTGTTGTTGGGCTCGATGCTAAGTTGATCTATAATTGGTCAGATAAATCCTCAAAGTTGGGTAATGGTGTCATTTCAATATGTAGCTCTCTTAGCGATGTTAATTGACAGTTTGGTTAATTTTTTCTACGTTTTCTACGCAATATTCTAATTTACCTGGTTATTTAAGAAATGTATTTTAAGGTTTACACAGCAATGTAATTTTCCTGTGTCATGTTAATTTAACTAATTTTTTGCTCTTTGTATTATTACTTGGGTTATAATTTTCTTACATTTTCGCCCTAGTCTCACAAATTACTGAGTTCTTGTATTCAAATTGTAACATAGTTGTATTTTATGCAGCAATATTAGGGCAATCTAATAGCAAATGCAGCAATATTAGGGCAATCTAAAAAGAAAGTAAAAGGGTGCCTGCGGAGAGAAACGTTAGCGTATTTGTAGACACTAGCGTTGGACCGGCCTCGGTTTTTTTCTTCGCTGTCCTCTATTAATTTATTTTTTGCTCACATCTTCGCTAGCATTAATGTCGGAATGCCGCCGTATAAGCTCATCGCGGTGGCTGTCCATACTTGGATTCCCCTCCGTTCCTCGACCATGTCTCTCATTACTCTCAGACCCTCATTTCTCCCCCGGGAACGGCGCCATCGACTTCAGGCCTCTCTTCCCCCTCGCTCTCATCTTCCCAGGATCGCCCACTCGAGGGCCCTCTAGGCCATCAGTCTTTTCCATGAGTTCCTAATAAGCGCGTCGGAGAAATCTCTCGAAGCCGTCTCTTCCCCGGGCGCCTCACCGGACGCCTCGCGACGTTCGTACAGGAAAAAAATCGGCGAACCCTCTTCGAGCTGCAAATGAAGAGATAAGCATTTTTGCTCCAAGGCTTTTTTTCTCTGTCCATCCGAGGGGAAAGAGTTGTCGCTTGTGGAGAGAGTGAATCTCCTGGTTGGTTCTCTGGAAGCCACCCCATCTCGGGATCTTCTTCATTCCCGGCCCGATTCCTTGCTTACCTGCCGATCTGCATTGACGTCCTCGCCTTCGAAGCGTAAGTTCAGTGTTCTCCTCCGTCCTCGACACTGGCTATTATTCGTTTGGATCTACGCATCGCAGGCTGGGAAGCGGGTGGCCCTCGATTCTTTGTGGGTTCGCTTGATCTATTGTCTGCAGGTCCGTACATTCCATGTTTCACTGTCCCCCTCCCCCCCAATTATCGGGCGTTCCCTCCTGTCCATAATAGCGCTTTCAAAACGCGGGCATGGGGGTGTGAGCTCATGCGTGTTTTCCAATTGATCGGTGGTCCTAGGTCGTTAAATCCCATACCGTAAGGAGGGCGGCGTTGTTTTTCGTCGGTTTATTTTTCACCGAGAAGGGTGCGCGCGAAAACGTTAGGTTTTTTCGGCACGTGATAATTTACATTTCGTTGCGGGGACTTGCGGATCGGTTTAATCGATTTGAACGTCCAAGGGCGTTTACAACCGGAATAAATAAAAACTTCCCACTGTGTATTTCTCTCTCTCTCTTCTTCTCGCGGATTAGGAAACAGTAATCTCGCGCTGGAGAAGAGACGAGGCAGCAATTAACGGATGTAACAAAAAAAAACGTAAGGTTCGGAGGATGCTCGGTAGCCCGGAAGGCCGCCGCCGCCCCGTGGCCCCGCCCTCTGCGGCGCGTGTGTGTGCCCAGAGCGTAGCGGGAGTTCAACCTTTGCGAGCGCGAGGTTGAACGGTTCATTGACCGACCGAGTCATCCTTCATTTCCTTTTTCTTCCTCCAACCCTATACAGGCCGAGATCACCGCCATCTTCGCGCTCAAGAGTGAAATCCTGGACGTGAACGTTTCCGTCAATCGCTTTCTGACCGGGACGGCGCAGCCCATCCAGTGCCCCTCCGTCACCACAACCGGAGCCCAGGGAAGCTTCCCCGTCAACGGCCACGATACGACACTGACCCCTGAGGACTCCGGTCGCCACAACGACTACGCGTTCCTCAAGGACGAAGTGGCGGAGATGTACAGGGATTGGGACGAGTCCTTCGGAAGGTAAGTGCGCCCCTCGATGGCCCTTTTGATTTTTTCGAATCGCGGATTCCAAAGTGCAGCAGAACCTGAGTCGCGGACTGGAACGAGCGAGAGGTCAAAAAGTGGCTAATTAGTGCCTGTGGTGTCAGTAATCAAAATTGACAAAGGATCGTCTTCAGATGATTCGTGTATTTTCCTTCACAAGTGTCCTTCGTAGTTGTGTAGTATAACCGCGTCGGACTTTTGAATCTCCTTCCCGGGTGAATTGAGAATCTTGATAGAACACGGCGTTCATTTAGTAGCTCTTTACGTACATATTGAATATTTTCTAAATTTTCGAGTTATTTTGTATGCATCACAGTGGATTCTCTTATAGCTATGGAATTAGCGAGATTTGACACTTTCTATACGAGGCTATACATTTCTGCCGTAATAAATTGAAGAATTTCTGAATTTTTTTCAATCTAGAATTTTTAGATTAATTTACGTTAGTATTGTTGTTAGTAAATAAAGGAATGCGTCATCAAATAAAAATTTAACTATAAGTAGATTAAGAGCATGCATGTTATTCAGGACGTAAAGAATGAATCTCTGGTGCAGCTACCGCAGGAAATATTAGCTTCAATCAAGGAAGATGTATTCAGAATACGTCAATGGCATCTCTAATGTATGGATTTCCTATAGTTCTTTTTTTTAATGATCTAATTATTATTACTTTAATGGTTAAATTAATTAACATCGTTGTTTGATGCCGTAGATGACATAACATCTCTCGCCTTTTACTAAAATATTGTGGGACTTTTTAGAGGTTAATCTGTTACGTTTGGTAATGTCAAGATATAAAAGGTATTTTTTTTTAATGCAAGTTAACTTTGGCGCTTCCAGACAAGTCTATGACTTTGGAGGACCTGGATGTATATGTCTCTGTTATACTCAACCCTTTTTTTCTTTCAATTGCTTGAATAAATTTCAATTATTAAAACAAGTCTTGTTTGAAACATGACGCGATTTCTTTAGCCAATTTCGGAAATTTACTTGGGGTATGTACCTATTGTCTCTTTATATTAGGTAATTAGATAGTTTTCAGCAATACTGATTTTAATGTTAAACTGTTGAATTTATTGTAATATTATGAAAATGGGGATCTAGTTAGCAATTGTATAGAGCAAAACCAATACTTTCCCCGACCCAAAAGTTACCACATTGTTTCCTTTTTTTGTGCGACTTAATTTCCGAGGAGAGATTTATGTCCTGCATGTCCATTTCAATATTCTCTCTATACTTTTAATCTGGAATGCCAATTCACCACTTTCATGATATCTGTGCATTTATATGAACACTTGGATATGGACACTCTTGAATATTAATAAGTATTCTATTTTTTCTGCGTTGGGGCTAGCTTGAGACTGAAATAGTAAGTGGGGTAAGTTGTCAGAAGGGACTCTACTTTCTTTTACCGGTAGGTTCGGGATAAAAAAAGGATGGCCAAGCGACAGCAGGCGATCGGAGTTCACCCAGAGCGCACGTGATTGCAAACAGTTGTGTATCAGTTGAACTATATTCAACTGTGCTCGATCTCGAAGCGGTATCTGTTTCAGAACGCTTTGTTGTCAGCAGGGCGCCAACTATTTCACCATTATGGACGTTGGTCACCATTCCCGAGAAACTCTCGCACACCTTTATATTTTAACGAGAAGAGTACCTATTTGTGTCATAAGTTTTCAATTAATAGTGGTCGGGTGGTACTCAATATCCCCAAGAAACAGTTCTTCAACTTTTTCCACAACGTTTTGATGAAGGTTCATTCTAGTAGGGCATTTCAGTGCTTACCCCCCCTCCCTTGTTGCCTTTTAATGTTGTAGATTGAGCGATGTTTTCTCGGAGCAGATGTTACGCCCCCAGGATTTGCAGTGGTGGCCCCTTTAATTATTCAGTTTCTCCAGTTACAATTGAGGATTGAATGGGGACCGGGCATACCAGTCCTACCCCATCGTTTTCCGTTGTCATTATTGGCAATTCAAACTTTCTTCTCCCATCCTCCCGACACTGAGGAGCCGAGAGTAATCGTCACAAAGTGCACCTATTCTTTGGCCAGCGTGCCGTTTTCCTTGCCCGAAGACACATGTCATTATCTCCCGAAGTTGTTTTGATGGCCAAAAAAAATCCTCCATTATCCCTTTCATGCACATAATTAAAATGAACCGTGCAAGCCCTTGTCGCTTAACTTTTTTGTCTGACCGAACGATTGCACAGTCTTTCGAAGAATAAAAATTTGTTTCAAACCTTTATATTGGGAATATGCCGTAAAAGCTGGATGTAAGGAGAATGGTTTGGGAATTTTCTCCGAAGGTATCTGTACGACCGGTTTCGAGTTTACGTCACCGTCGGTTTTATTCTTTTATTATTTTTTTTAACCAACGCGATGTCTTGGATTTGGAAAGGGATGGGTAGTCTTGTGTGCAGCGGCAGCGAGGAAAGGGGGGGGGGGGGGGAGGGGGATC